>PVKH010001217.1:0-31570 GCA_004027955.1 Chaetophractus vellerosus | reverse complement strand
ACCTTGCCATGCCCGTGGGGGCTCCGCCCTGCCCGTGGCAGCTTTTTGCCTTGCCCACGGCGGCTCTGCCCCGCCCACGGCGGCTTGCCTTTCTCAAGGCCGTCTGCCCGCTTGGAGAGGTCCCCGGGAACCGAACCCGGGGCCTCCCATGTGGTACACCGGCGAGCTCTTTATCCACTGAGCTATCTAGCCGGGCCCAACTTTTGAGTTTTTAAATGGTTAAAATAAATCAAAACAAGAACAATATTTAATAACACTCAAAATTATATAAGATTCAAAACTCAGTGTCCATAAGTAGAGTTTCACTGGGACACAGTGAAACACATTTGTTTGCATGGCGCCTATGGCTGCTTTCCTGTCATAATGGCAGAGCTGAGCTATTGTGGCAGAAATCATATGACTTGCACACCCAAACATTTTCTATCCAGCCCATTACAGATAAGGTTGGCCACCCCTGAACCAAGGTAGATATTATTACCATACCTTATACTTTATAAAAGAGGAAACTGAAGCCCAAAGAAGTTAAATGACTTGTCCAAAGTCACACGACTAAGAAGTGATTGCTAAAGGTGGTGGAAAACAATGAAATGAAAGGATGAAAGACTAAATGTTTCATACACACACATGCCCATATAAAGTGGTGATTCCATTACAAGAGAGGATGTGTGTGTGTTTGAATATAATATTTTTGTGTCCTTTAAATAAAGGACACATATTTGCAAATCATTCTCACATTAACATGCACTTTAAGAACATTGAAGTTATTTAGAAATTTCATAAAATAGACTTGTGGGAATCATAAAATTAAATGTGAAAAAATTAAATTTTTCATTTTGATATATTAAGGAGTAAAATTGCTGCTTAGGAAAATATTAATTTGCGTGCATTAATGTGTGTATTTACACACTGTGACTTTAGGTGTTTATCTGTTTTGTGCTGATTTAGATGGAAGAATATTTTACTATGCTATTATAAAGACTGACAATCAATCCTTAATTGCAATGGAAAACCCCTGTAAAGACATTGTTCTTGTTATTTCTCTTAGGTACGATTCTATAATGTACATATAACACACATGTTTATATATAAATTATATACAGGTGTGTGTGCAGATAAATGTGTAAATATATTTGATGTATTTATATATATAAAATACATCATATATATGTTTACATGTTCTGAGCCATATAAATATATATGTATTGCGTATATACTGGGTAAAAATAAAATGAATCCTGTGCCATAGGGGACAAAAATGACTAATTTCTATTTTCTCTAGTCACAAGTAAATGACATTCATAAAATCCTTAGTTGTTTACTTCTACTCAGTTGCTTTTCCAAAACTCTGTGATTTATGTATTAATGTTAACTTGCCTTGGTTGTTGTTTATTTAAAAATGGCATATCCTAAGAAAGGATTACATTAAT
Organism: Chaetophractus vellerosus; assembly: GCA_004027955.1. Classification (NCBI taxonomy): domain Eukaryota; kingdom Metazoa; phylum Chordata; class Mammalia; order Cingulata; family Chlamyphoridae; genus Chaetophractus; species Chaetophractus vellerosus. Next base: position 30,143 of record PVKH010001217.1, on the reverse strand, counting down.
ATACTTAGCGATAAACTAAAAAATTGTAAAAAGCACTAATAATAAAATTGTATAATTAAGCACTAATAATGGTAACTAATTAATGAGGGGATAAATACAGGGGTTTTATACTAATGTCTATGGGCTATACAAAAGAAGAGAAACAGAAAAGGTTTGGGTTATGGGAATGAACAGACTGTCATTGTTTGTTTTCTGTATCATTTATTGTATCTTCTCGTTGCCTCTAGTGTGGTATATTTCTCTCTGTGCAATGAAAGAAAAAAATGCTCTGTATCCACTATCCCAAAGGTAAATAAAATGGTGATTCCGTTACTAGAGAGGCTATTTAAGTAAGAAAGATAGATTTCCTTCATGGGAAATCAATTCTTTAAAGGCTTTTTATATGGATTTCTCTCATCCTACAAGTGAAACGTGGGATGTTGAGAGAAATGTAAAATGATATAGGGGTTCTGTCTGGTCATTTCTGGAAAGGTTTGGGGCTATTAACGAGCTCCTCTTGGGACTGATTTAGTAACACCTAGAGGTAGAAGAACAATGAAGGTGAAGGGTATCATGATGATAAAAGGAAAATCTGACCATCATCCTTGCACGTGTTTTTACTACTAGGTATTCCAGGATAAGGGCTGCATTCGTTTAGGTTTAAAGATATTTACCCACCATTTTTTTCTACTTCTCCGAGGGCTGCTGAGAATTATATAATGCTGTGCCAAGGATTCATGAAAGGTCTTGGAGTTTTATTTATGATTATGGTACTGGCTTTCAGAATGTTTCTGGACTTCGTTGATCTACAAATCCGTCTTTCTCCCCTTCCAACCCTCGATAATTTATTATTCTATAAATACACTGAAAAACTGACCTAATGTGCCATCATTATGTGCTCCACAGCATTTTCATTTACCCCTTTCCAACTCAGTTTACCAGATATTTAGATGTTTTCCTACCTGGCTACCCAAGCTCTACTGCTCTCATAGAATCCGGAGCCCAACCCTCTTGTCATTTTCTCACTTCATTTTTAATCTCCTGTCTTTCCTGTCACTAAGGTCAGGACCAAGGCATGCACTTCACAAATATTCAGTGAATAAATTAATAAAATACTCATTTGCATTTAATTGCATAAATCATATGAATCAATAAACTAATTTATGACAAGTGATGCTGTAGCGAATCTCCAAGATGACCCCTGATGGTCCTTGGCTTTTAAGACTCTGTGTACTTGCCTTCCACCTTATGCCATAATTGATCTCTGGTTACAGCACCATGGACCCATGGAACCACTCCTCCTTCAAGTAAGTGACTGCCTACATGGTATGGCCTCAGTATAGCCACGGGCCTTCTTCAGAATTGTAACTCTTTACCGTTCAGTGACACCTTGTGATTTCTCCTTTGCCATTAGGCATCATCTAACGAATGCAATTGTTAACAACACAGAATGGTCACCAGTGATTTTAAACCTCTTGAAATCTCAAGGTTAAAATTTAAATTTCCACACATAAGTGACCACAGAGATATACCTATCATATAGCCTTCCTCAAAAAGGCTCTAATAATATCACATTTTAGAAGTTCTAATTCATGAAGGTATGCTTTGTTTTATAACCATTCTACAAGTTCTTTGAATCCACTGACCACCTTGCTTTCAGAAAAGGGAGTGACCAGAATCCCGACAGTATGCCTCATTTTATCCTTGCCTGTGTGCATTAAGCAAACGCACAATATTTTCTAGTTTAATAAAGATATTTGCCTCTAGTTAAGAAATGAGAAAGATAAAAGTCAGAGACAAAGATGAGATACTTTGTTCCAGAAGTCTCTAGTCATAGTTTGTTCTGCATACAAATCCCGAAGCCTTCCATTCACCCTGAATGTCAGAGCCGGATGGTGTGTTCACAAATTCTCCTTTAACAAGTCTCTGGCTTCCCCACATAGGTTTATATCATTATTCTCTAATCTGATTCTATACCATCACAGGTAAAGCTTTAGGAGTATAGGAAATAACTGGATATTAGAAAAGGTATGAAAGAAGGACCTTTGCTTTTTCATGTTCAGGAGGGTTTGTGCACATGTACGTTTGTGTGTGCATGTGTGTCTGTGTGTGTGTAAGACAGGGAAAGAGAGAGAAAGAAAAAACAATGAGAACAATCGACTTTTTTTCTCTTGAGTGATCTTTATGCTATACTGGGGAATATTGGTTAACACAGCTTTCAGTTTGTGACAAGCTAGACTTAATCCCTGCATAATATCCAAAGACCAGGGAAAAGAACAAAGATGTTTGATGTGTGGCTTAAAGCCAGGAACACGAGCTATTTGCCATCTCTGTTTTTAATGTGTATCAGAGCTTTTTAATGGATATATTACCAGGAAAATTAGTTAGCAGGAAAGAATTACTCACTGAATTTCACAAAAACATAACTATAATTGAATGTATTATTCAATTGGTATAAATCCAACTTTATTAACAAGTGGGTATTATTCAATTGTTTGTTTTCCAGAGGTCAATATTCTTTCCTCCAGGCTGGTAAAAATTATTAGTCTTCCATGTCATTATTTGGATTATTCAAGGCTGTAGCAAACTGAGTGTTTTATTTTCTTTGTGAGGATTATTTATAAAATGCGGAAAGTAATGAAGAAATTTACAGAGTAAAAATAATAACGATTATTATTTTGGGTGCCAGGCAGTGTGCGATACTGTCTAATTATTTATTTAATCATGCTTCAATTTCCTTTTGTTATTGTATTTCTACATGTATCACACAAAGGGGGAAGCCTGATATCTGAATGTGTGCTAAACAAAACTGCAAAAATGCTTTTTTAGACATTTTATTATCATACCCATCTTTGGTTTAGGTACTTGTCCCATTTTTGGACAAGAAGATTGAGATTCAGAGAAGTTAAGTAATAAAGACCACTTTCTTTGTAAATGTCGAATTCTGAATTGAAACATCAGCTCCCCTGAAATCCCAACTCTCTTAAGCATCACTGTTTTGATCACTGACTGGTTCCCCATAATAACCTAGTGCCCAAAGCAGAAAACAGACTAGATGGAGTTATCCTGTCTACTGCTCCATAACACAAATATCTATGTTTGGTATGTTAACTGAACTAAACTTGTGGTTCATAATATACTATGTGTCATCAGAGAATAATTTATTTAAAATTAGATTAGTATATTGCACAGGAAAGAGTAAAAAATTTATCTATTAGTTTTGTTAAAGACTAGTGTTTTCAGTCTGGGCTGTAAACTATAGAAGCAATGTCTATTGCTCAGGACTCTGGGGAGGAATCAAGGAGAATAATGTCTTCAAAGGGGGGATCTAAATGTCCCCATCCTCAATGAGCTTCCTGTGCATATACAAGGATGGTAACACTTAGGAGGAAATATCCCTCAAGGACGCAGGAGCAGAATTTTCGGAGAGGAGAAGAGAAAGGGAGGGGAATAGGGAAGAAGGAGGAGGAGAAAGCAAAGGAAGAGGCAGAGGGATAAAATGCAGCTTGGTGTAGGCATTAAGACACCATCAACTGTCCTCTATTGGCCCAGCATCATCTATTTCCTGGCAAACAGCTGTCAGGCCTGGATCAGTCCTGGAGTGAATGAAGCATCTGACATAGAATCTTCTTCAAGTTATTGAGCATAGCCAATGGCCATAATAAGCATTCTAAGTTTAAATTATGTCTTTATTGGGTTTTATTTGTTTAGAAATGGAGCTAAGCTAGTGTTGGCAGCTTTGCAAAGATCTAAGACAGAGATAGGCCAGCTCAGCAGTAACTGAAGTAAATATTGAGAACATGAGCCTGAAAGGACACAACTCATGTATCTTTCTTTATTATTTTTCTTAGTTTACTCTATTTTCTCTTTCTTTTTTTTTCCTGGAAAATCATTGCTACCTATACCTAAATTTGCCAGGAGCATCCTCTTGCCCAAGGAAAATAAGGCAAAATTTTGCCCAATCACATTGAAGAAATAGATATGCAAGGGTAAATCCCATACCAAGGTGAATGACTTTTTCCTAAGCGGTAACTGGAGAAGACGCCATTCAGACTTCATCAACTAGTAGGCTAAGACCCAAGGGTATTTTGTTTTTTAATGTTACAAATTTCAGTTCTGTCATATAGTTAAAGTATGGCAAATTGTATTTAGAAATCAGGTGACAGATATTACTTCCAGGCATAGGTTCTCATGTAACCTGGTCCTGTGGGTACCATTAAAAAATAGCACACTGATATTTGCCTGCTAACTATATTGCCACTATGCATTAAATGTCACCCTGAATCTTGAGACAGGTGTTTCCACAGTCAGTTTGGATAAAAGTATGTGGTTGCACTTTTTATTTGTTTTGTATTTCATATGCATATTTGAGAAATTATGAACCATGCATGATTTGAAACAATAAGAAGAGATTTTAAAAATGAGTTTATCTGTCAAATCTAAAAATCAAGGTCAGTGTCCCCTTCCTTGCTATAGCTAGGAAAATAGCAAAAATTTAAAAGCACTTGAAAATGTTTTATTAAATATACTTATAAAGTACATCTATATGTATCTGTTTATCTATCCATCATCTATCTCTATTTCAGTTTAGAAAGTATTTTTATGTAGGGCAGAAATCCATAAATGTCTAAAATCAAAACTGAGTTTAATAGAGAAGGAAAGCAACTCAATTGTTTTAATAAAGGGTCCATCACTTCAAAATTGACTAACATGAAATTTTGGTCTTATGGTGTCATCCTCTCTTCTTGATAATAATATACAAAGGTTATTCTGGAAGATGGCCTACAGACTTGGGCAACTTGCCCAGATAAAGGTGATTGTTTCTAGATTGATAACTTGGTCTAATATTTTCCTACACTAAGTTTTCCATTCTGAAAATAGTTTCCATCAGCTTTATGTTAGCCACAAGAGGTTCAGGGCTCAAGAGATGTTCATTATTTAAAATATGTTAGAAATATTTTCCCTATTTATAGATTTTGCTCTCCTTTACAGGGATACCAAAAATTGGACTTAATATTTGAATTTCTACATGAATAAATGTATCAAATTTTGTATAAACTCATATAGATGGTGATTTTTTTCTTTTCATTTTCAAATGCATTTTATTTCTATAATTTTAGTTCTTCTTATATTCCTATTCATTGTCTTTTTAGCCATGAAAATATCATCTCTAAAGAAGAAAATACACTGAAATCTTGCTATAACAGAGTACTGATAACATGCCAGATGCTAACATTCTTTTGGGTGAAGACAACTAATGAGAATATCTTTCTTCATAATTTAAGTAATCAATCACAAAATGAACTAAATTGACATACATAAGCCCTTTATTGTCTTAGCTTATGCTCAGACCCCAATGTAAAGTGGGGGAATGCCCTGTTGCAGAAAAGACAAGCTAAAAGAAAATGCTAAGTTTACAGAAAGCGAGTGAGACCCTTAAGGGCATCTAAAACGATAAGGAACATCAACAAAATTTATTAGAAAGGTACTGCACATTCAAGTCTTGTATTTACTCTGAATTCAGAGAATTACAGGAAAAACAATGACAATAACAACGTCAGCTACAAATGGACAGGTTAAAAATGTCTATTCCAAATTTTGAAATCCCTAGGTCAGCAGTCTCCCCAATCCAGCAGAATCTGTTTTGTGGCAAGCACTGGAGTGGGGCTTACATCATTAGTCGATACCCTAATAGTGTTGAGTGATCCATAACATTCTCTGCTTGAAGGAGAACCTCCTCTATGTGTCCCTTTTCAGCGAGATGGGGCACTTCTCCTTTGAGTGGCATCATTAGGTTGAACGTCACATGCCTTCTCACTTTGGGGGTCATAGTAGGATGCACAGTTATCAGTGAAGAGTTCTCTACCTTTTGAAAACAAACTCTTCTCAGAGTTGCTTAGGAACATCTGGGATCATAAAACTCCCCTCAATGTATGGATTGGACATCAATAAGGTCAGTGGTGGTGCCACAAAAATACAATGTGCTACGGGAGAACTTCATTTTGAAAATACATGTTCTTTTGCTTAATTGCCATGTACTGTTTCATTTCACACACGTCCCACAATTCTGCCATAGCAGAGAAAGTGACTTCCAAAAATTTTCAATAAGCAATTGATTATGGGAAATTCTACTGTTGTGAATATTCTTGAATTTCTTTTGTAACATTACTTTTGAAAGATTTTTTATTAATAATCTGAAAGCCAGACCTTTGAACATAACCACTTCAACTGTTAGAACTCCAAGGAAAATGTGTAGCAACTAAATGTTAGAAGAATTAAAATAAGTAAATCAGTGAATTTTCATTTTCTAAAGTGGGTTGCAAACTCACCTGACATTTGTCTCTGGCTCCCAAGGTTGTTATTATTACAAACTTTTATTACTTGAGCATTACATACATTACCTAGTGGTTTATATTATGACACAAAAATAACCCTAAGGATATAAGCACCACCAATTGATGATTGAGAAAACAGAAGCTCCCAAAAGTAATATTGCAGGTAGGTAACAGGCAGAGAATACAAGCCCAGAGCTTCAACTCAAAAACCTCTTATCTTACTCACATTTCTATTCTTCCTTGTTTATTACATTCATCTCCAGAATTCATGTTTATGATCAGTGCTAGAACCAGTACTGTAAAAGTCTGAAAAATCTTTGGGTACCAACAGATAGAAGCATAGACAGAGCACAACTTTTATATATATCACATTGAAGATTGTAGGTTTTATAGTCTAGCCACGGACATGACATTTCTAGAGAATGGTTTCTAGAAGCCTTCTTCGGCGATATAAACATTTGGAATTCATACTCTTGAAAATGTATTAGAACATTTACAACATCAAATTGTTTTGTACTTCCTTCATCACAAATTTTTCAAAAGATTTTTTAACAGCTGAAATCCTTCTTTATGGTACACTATCAACGAGTTCTTGTTCTTGTTTCCATGGTTTCCTAGGATGTTCAGTCGAAGGACTAGACTAGTTCGAAAGCCTAACGAGCCATGTTCCTTTTTGTGCTGCTTGTCTCCATCTCTCACTCTCTCTGTCTCATACACACAAACTCAATACTTCACTATATTAAAGGAAATTCATTATTTCTATTGGTTAGATGAATATGAGGCGATACTCATTTTTATTTTAATATCTCAAGTGATTAATAATTAATTCTTAATTATTAAGGATGCTCTCAAGACCATTGTTGATCCCTCAACCCCATGATGAGGCTCATTTACGAACATCAGGAAAGAAAATGGATGAAGATGGATTGAGGAAGAGGATGATGGTGATAATGCTTTATGTTTTTACAGTACTAAAAAGTTTCAAGACAGTTTCATATATATACTCTAATCTGATTCTCACAACACATAGTCTCCAAACATTGCAAAACACCAATCTTTTTTTTAAAATTTGAACTTATAGATGAGAAAGAAAATTACAGTGATGTTTTACAAAGTTGCCTAGACCACTCCTTCCGTAAACGACAAAGCCACAATATGACTCTAAGCTTTCAATTCAGGTAAGCGTGTTCCAACGGAGACTTACATTTTCCCTATATTTGAGTCCTTTGTCTTCACAACCAAACCAAAATTAACACCAACATCAACACCAATAACTTAATAGAAACACATTCCACTTATCAATGTTTATATGTACCATGGATTGGGCAGAAAATCTTATATAGATTATATCCTCTAGCCCTTATAACAATCTTATAAGTTTATTCTTATCTCCAATTTATAGATTAAAATATTGAATCAACTATGTTAAACATTCAGGATTCAAATCCAGGTGGATGATTTTTAAATCTGTGTTCTTAATGCCAATTGTACCTCTTCTGAGTAAAGCAAACTCACACAAATAATTTTTAGCAACTCTTTTCTTATTTGAACTAGTGACTTTATCTATGATTAATCAAGCATCTATAAGACAATTATAATTTAATTTCACCTTCAAAAATCATTAGTTCATATAGGAAAAACCTACAATATTTGCTCATTTTTACCTTAATTAATTTCATTGTTCTTTCCTCTTTGTAGGAGTGACAGACATTAATTTTGGCATAAAAATATATCAGGGACATCTACTTCAAAAAGGCGATATAAGCTCATGCTTACAGAGCCCCTCTTTTTTTCACAAAACTTCAGTGAAAATAATCAATCGTATTCAAAAACAGACAAAGCAAGCAACAAAAACGTGGGGAACTAGGAAAATTGCTTTATCCAAAAGCCAGAAGTCATCAAGAATTTCTGTAATATATAAATAAGCTGAGGCAAGGTTTGAGCAAAGGGCTGATAACTTCATTGATCGCAATATGCAAGAGGAAAGAACAGTAGGAAAATAAATGAGCAAAATCACTAGTGGATTTTCAATGCCAACTGTTCTATTAGAGGTGAGGAATGGCATCAAAAAAGAAACTTAGGACACTCCATTGGGGCCAGGTATCAGTGTGTCTTCTCTACATTCTCAAAATTAAGGATTGCACACACAGTCCAAATACCCTGTGGTCACTGTTGCAGGGTGTGCTCCCCTGGATTCAGTGACAAAGCTTTATAATTAGGATATTTACTAGGAAATGCCCCTAGGAACAACTCATGTGGAAGGGAGAAGGAAGATAGATTCAGCAGGGAGAGAAGCTGATCTGTGATGATGGCCCCATTATAGGCTTGGCCAACCCTATGCAAAGCTCTGGAGCTAGAATGGTCCTTCCAAGTTTTCCCATGGTGGGCCAAAATGGCTAAGCCCTTATGCACCCAATAAATCAGTCACTGATGGGAGTCTTTCTGGGAAGGGTCATGTATTTGGGCAAAGCAGCCCTGTAAGGTCGAGGTCATTCCTGAAGGAGCTGGCAACTGTAGGCTGCTTGCTGAGAGTGCTCCCAGCCGCTGGGGCTACTCCCAGCCACTGGGGCTACTGTCCTTCCTTACAGGGAGACATGGGCAGCATGTGTTAATGTTCATCATACTTAATTGAAGCACGAAAGGACAAATTATTATGGGGCATGAAAATAAAACCATTTTCTGATGCAAATAACCATGCCAGTTAGAGAAGGGAGTATAGAAACAAATATGAAGTAAATGGAAGAGAAACTCACTGGCTCAGGATTGAAGTTATCTGCCACAGCTGCCGCTATCTATAGCACTTCTGCTAGAGGCAAAAGGACTTCAGTTCTAGAAAAATAAACTTTACAAAAGTGAAAGCTTTTCCCTTCCCCTTTTATGTGAATGTGAAATATTTGAAAAGAAAGTTAGGAATCTGATAGAATTTCTCTTGGCACTCACACTATATGAGAATCTATAGACTGTCATATGTGACGGTGATCAAAGAGAAAAAAAATAGCACAGGTCATATAAAAAGACTCAGTAAATCTAAAGAGAACATATCTGAGGGAAAAGAGCAAATACATTGTCATGCAACAAAGTTGCTGCAGGGGAATAGACAATTTTTATTCTCAATGAGATGGGAGAGGGCATTGAAAGTATAAATTAGGAAAAGAGTGAGATTAGAAAGGTACACGTTGATAGTAAAACACAGTTGGAGAAATTTTTAAAAATGAAATAATGAAAGTAATGGAAAGTAAATACAACATGTAGAAACCAATTTACAGAACTGAAAAGAAAGCTACAATGTATTTAATTCAGCACAGCAGCATGACAACATGAATCAGAGGAGAGTAAAGATAACAGACATAGAGTAGAAAAGTAGAACAGATAACATATTCATAGAAATTCCAAAGGTAAAGAACAAAGCAACTGATAGAGAATTATTAATGAAAGAAATAGTAAAAAAATATTTTTCTTGAACATTCTCTTGCCACCTTTTATTTTTCCCTAATCCATATTTTGTAATTTTTCTAGCGTATATATGTGTTATTTTATGACAAAAGATGTTACCAGATATTTTCTCATAAAATTTGCATGTATGATTGGGTGACACAAAACAATGGCCTGAGAGCCTTTTTTGTACATTCTTAGCATTGTGCTTCGATGATTATCTTCTGCCAAAAAAACTTAAGATCAAAGTTTTTCAAATTCCATTTTCGCTACAGCCCATTCAACATGTCAACTTCAATATATTGTATTCCATCTGCTTGAAGTTGTGTAAACAATATTTAAAATGTGGCATTTTAAAATCTAGATTCAGATATTCTCTGTTGATGATATATTTAACGTCTTGTTTAAGTGTATACACTTTTCTCTTAAATCCTTTTTTTTCGATTTGAGCTTCAAACTGTATCTTTGAACACTTTTGTCCCTCAAAATGTAAGATTCTGTTCTCCAAAACAATCTATAATGATTGAGAATCTAAGGACTAGGTTCAGAATTATGGCAGTGAAGGATTTCACAAGTAAGTTCAATGGGGATATTTAAAAACACTTCTTTCATACTTAGTTTTGTCAACAATCTCATTTCAACCCAAGTTAATATGCTTCCTCAAAATCAGTTATTCTGTTTACCTTTAGTTATTTGGGAAACTCAGCGTGGCTGCTAGAGATATGGTGCTAGGTTCATCCAATTTTAGCATTTAGAACTGAAAAGTCAAATTAAGCTGGATTCTGCACTGTAAGGAAGCCTATGAAACAGGCAGTGCTTATTTCAACTGAGGGTCTTTGAAAATTAATGAGGAATGGAAGGCTCTGAAATTTTATGCTATGGTATCTAGAATTAAAATTTTATGTGACCCTTGATACTACTTTCCTTTTTAGTTCATTTAAAAGCCTGGGGATTCTATGGGATAGGACCCAGAAATTTCAGAAATAAAAAAAAAGTATGCTTCTCAAATATTTTTATGATTTTACCTAATGGCCACATTCAGTTTTCGACTGTTATAATAAATCCACATATCTAAGTAGTTAATCGATTTTAAATAACCCACTTACTCAATTAAGCAACCTATTCTAAATAAGATAGTGGAAAGAATTAAGGATCTCTCCTTTTTCCCTTTCTTATAAAATATTACTTAAACGATGTCTTATTCCATCTAGGATAAGAATTTAGGAGGGGCACTTAATCCGCCAAAACAATTTAAATTAATAATGAAAACAGTGTTCATTAGCTGGCAATGTCTGATATCATAATAATTAATAAAATTTTCCTAAAACTGTACAGCTTCCACAGAGAAACAAGAATATTGAAGAAATGGAGGAACTGGTTGGATATACTTTTCTTTTCCATTAAATCTATAAGCATACAAAGTTCAAAGGCATGGTTTGAACTTCTAATATCTAGACTTGCTTTATGGCTAATACAATAGGATGCTCAAGATCCCTTTGCTCAAGGAAGGCACTGATGTAGACTTCAGGCTTCAGGAAGGATTTCCCATCCCTGGGTGACAGGAGTCACAAGTATATCAAATCTAATGGCACAGATCTGACAATAAAACATATGTTCAAGGAGCACATTTAATGAGGACAGGAACTGTTAGTGTGCAAGAGAGCAAAGCAGAATTAATGACACAGTGTTTCCCAGTGGGCTCTGGGGGAATGGTTTCCACGTGCTGAGAAAAGATCCATCACGGTTCTTAATTCTCCTTTCTGTCACCAAGACACCCTTAACCTGGGTTTGCATTCTCTTCTGGACAAGTTTTCTCTCTTGACTTCAATATTTTTCCACCTATTACTTTTCCCCCAAAGTCTGTCTAGTTACTCTGTTGCAAGCATTGACAATATCAGTTAAAGTTCTCCTTTGGACTTCATTGGGAAAATCTAAAAAAAAGAGCATTGATATGATTTGGGTTGATTTGTAATGGGGACATACACTGGAGATTTTGCCAAATGTGTTAATAAAGTGGCAATCCAAATCTATTTTATGTATTGAATAGATGTTTGGTCTTTTCCTTTTTGTTTTTTTTTTTAATTGAGGGCTTCTAAATATTACACAACTGGGAATTTTTTCAAGCAGCTTTGGGTGATATTAAAGTATTACTGTATTATTAATAATGGAACAAAAATGTAATTCTTATTTGATGGAAGATTTTCCATCCTAACTTATATAATCTATGGAGCATTTATACTAAGTGTAAGTGATTTTTATCAGACGTTTTTACAATATGGCTGACATGCCTTAGCACCCAACTCTATGCCCACATTCTTGGCATGAAACAATTTATTTTATAGATTCTATCTCCCTTCCTAACTATACCTCATGAGCAGGCATAATTAGCTATTCCTAGGGTCACTATTCATTTCAGCCTGGCAAATGCACTCTAAGAATGGTTTGCACGTCTTGAAAATGACAATCATTCACAATACCTTGAAATGCTAGTGGGAAATGAAGAACTATGGAGAAAAATCAATTTGAATTGGGGGTTTATTTATACTGCTATGCTAAAAGTATGAGGAACTTGTTTCATTATTTTTTTCCTTAAAACAAACAGATATACAACTTAGCATTTTCCCAAACACAACTCACCACATTAGTCAATTTACTTTTTAAAATGGTCATCCCATTTTTGATGGTTTGAAGCTCTATGTACCCCAGAGAAATATGTTCTTCAATTTAATCCATTCCTGTGGGTGTGAACCCATTGTAAGTAGGCTCTTTTGATAAGGCTCCTTCAGTTAAGGTGTATCTCATTCAGGAATAGTCTTAATCCTATTACTGGAGTCCTTTATAAATGGAATGGAGAGAGAGAGACAGAGAGACAGAAAGACAGAGACAGAGACAGAGAAAGAGGGAAAGAGAGAGAGAGAGAAAGGCAAGGAAGCAAGGAGCTGAAAGCAATGAAACCCGGGAGAGAAGGGAGAGGCCAGCAGCCCACCAAGTGCCTCGCCATGTGGCAGAGGAGCCAAGAATTTCCAGCAGCCAGTCTTCAGGAAGAAAGCATTGCCTTGATGATGCCTTGATTTGAACATTTTTGTGGTCTCAAAACTGTAAGCGTGTAAAGTAATAAATTTCCATTGTTTAAAGCCAGCCTATTCCATGGTATCTGCTTTGAGCAGCCTGGGAAACTAAAACATCGTTGAATTTGAAAAATGGAAATGAAAGGAAACCTCACATTGCTGCTTCTGCTGTAACATAGGGACCAGACATAGAAAGACAAAAATATGGTGGAAGAGAAGAGGGAATGATTGGTTTGGAATTAGAAAAGAATTTCACAGAAAGCACCTGCAATTCTTCATACAGGAAGCAGTTTCATTTAGGTAGCTGGTTTCAGCAACTGACAAGCTTTTGGTGAAATCCTATCGAGGAATTTTTGCATTTATAATCCAATGAAGAAATGAAACTAGCAAGCAAAGTACAGCAGTCTTGTAGCAGGGATTACCTGTCTTTAGCTTTTATATGGCTCCTTATATTTGGGGAAATTTTTGACCTATGTCTTCTTAAATATGCTTATTCATTCCATGACATAGATGTCTTTTAAAGAAACTTTCAATTATATCAACAGGAATTCTTAATTTGAAGGCCAAGAACCCCCTGAAAGGTTGTGCAAAATTTGTTTGTGTATGTTCACAGAATTATTTTCTGAACCAAGAGTCTAGATCCATGCTTGATAATACTATAGCCGTACTTGTATTTAGAGCTTAAAACATAACTAAACTGAATTGAGATGTTCTGTAAGTATAAAATACACACCAGATTCCAAAATTTAATATAAAAAAGAAACGTAATCCATATGGAATGATGGAAATGTTTTGGTAATGGATGGTGATAATGGTAACACATTCTGGCCATAATTAGCAGTGCTGAAATATATATCTGAATGTGTTTAAAAGAGGAAATATTAGGTTGTATATATGCTACTAGAATGAACATTTAAAAATCCATTGGACTGCACAACCCATGAACCTTAAGTTAAATCATGAACTGTAGTTAATAGTATAACTATAAAAATATGCTTTCATCAATTGTAACAAATATCCCACACCAAATGAAAGATGTTAATAATAGGTCTTGACCAAAAGGGGGATATATTAAATACAAATGAATTTTTATGGCTAAGGGATTTCAAAGTAAGTCGGGAAGTCATTCAGAGGTTACACTTATGCACATCTCAGGAGAATCTCACTGACTGCCACAGTAAACAGTGCCTCAAGCAGGGGGGCTCCTGAGGGTTAGTGATATCTGGACACTATAGGCAAGACAGACAACCCCAGTAAATCAGCACCCTGTCAATGGACTTTACCTGGAATATATTAACCTATCTCCCCAATTTAGCAGAATTATACTCATTTATAATTTTCCTACACATGGTTCTTCTGCCCCTTTTATGTGAACCTATAATTAGCATTATGCCCATTAAATATATGTCCCAGAGTCTTAAATATTCTGTCTGTTCATATGCCAGATGAGCCCTGAATCTCAGTGGAGTTGTAACACCTACTCTCCAGTTTATCAAACTCTCCCAGGACAGCTAACAAAATGATGATGATGGACAACACCCATCCCCCAAAACAGTGAGTGCAAGCAAGACACCTCCATCCATCTGCCCCATGGGATCTCAGACCCCATCAATCAGAAGCAGAGTGGCATCACCATCCCCAAATCTTCAAGACTGAGGAATGAACACATATAAGGGAGCAATGCAACTATGGACCAAAGTAGACATTATTATTCTAGTAACAGAAGAACTTGTAACTTTGACGTAAAGGCAGTGGTCACCAGAGGTTCTGAGGGGAGGGACATTGGAATTGTTCTGCATGATATTGCAATGTTGGATACAGACCACCATACATTTTGTCAAAACCTCTAAAATTGTTGGTGGTGCGAAGTATAATAGTAATGTAAACCTATAGACCATGATTAGTAGCAATGCTTCAATATTTGTTCATCAGTTTTAACAAATGTACCACACTAATGAAGATGTTAATAGGGGAAAATGTGAGAGGGGGAGTGGGTGGGATACATGTGAATCCCTTATATTTTCAATGTAACTTTTATGTAATCCAAAACTTTTTTAAAAATAAAGAAGAAAATAGGGTTGTATATGGGAATCCTGTATTTTATGGATGATTTTTCTGTGAATCCATACCTTCTCCTCTAAGAAAAAACATGTAAAAAAGGAGCAATTAATAAACTGGTTAAACTATTGTAGTGCATTATCAAAGTGTTAATATTGCTAATTTAGAAAAAGCTCTTCAGAATCAACAAGAAAATATTATCATCCTAATGGAAAGTGGACAGAGGACTGAATAGGCACAGGCAATTCATAAAAGAAGAACTATAAATGACCAATACATTTATGAAAAGAAATTAAACTACGTAAACATTTTTCAAATAAAAATTTCTCCTATCAGATTAGCAAAGACAGAAATACTTTCAAAACTCTAAGTCACCCAGGGTGTTTGAGAAACCTACAGATTTATGTTCCATAGGTGGGAGAATAATTGCAACAACTCTTCCACGAGGTTTTAAAATGTAAAATATTCATGACGTTTGATTTAACAATTCCATTACCTTGTATTTTTTTAACTTTAAAGAGGTAATTCTACAAATGTAAACTCAATGAAATGGTGTTTTAATAGGAATACAATTGAAATCAACTTAAATGCCAGTTTATAGGGCACATACATACAAAAAAGCCATTATGACAGCCAAATTAGATGACTATTGACATGGAAAGGTGTCCATTGTGGTAGAGAATGCTATGAGTTTCCAAAAACCCATTTTCTTAACTTTGGGAACATTTGCAACATTTATTAGCTTCATGTGTAGTTAGGTGTGGCCTTGCTATGGAATTTGGGACAAGAGAATATCTGGGGAGCGGGGCATATGGGAATTTTTTGTGTAATATTTATGTAATCTAAGTATCTTTAAAAAATGATTAAAAAAAAAAAAGAAAACACAGTTCCTAAATGTAGACAAAAAAAAAAAGAAAGAAAAGAGAAAGTCTGAGTGTAGGTGATGCAAGCTGTTCCCAATTCTGACCTCTAAAAACCCTCCAGTGAAAGGGGAAATAATACTTTGAAGACCAATAGGATTAAGAAGGAACCAGTATCACTCCATCACTATGTGATGTCTGCCAGCTTAACAACCTCTCCGAACTAATATATAAGCAAGAAATAAACTGATGTCAAGCTAAAAAAGTAAAAGAAATGTAAAATATCGCATTAATAACTTTTTACTGATTACACAATGAAATGAAGGTATTTTGCATAGTTTGGATAAAATAAAATATAATAATACATTTTATTTCACCTGTTTTTTAAAATTCTTTGTTCAATGTGGCTATTAGAAAATTCCGTATGTGACTCACATTTATGTCCTTCATTATATTTCCCAAGGAGAGCACTCAACTAGAGCTTTCATAAATTTCACAGATATCCTTGGTGGATTAAAGAAGAACCAGAAGCTCCAGGGATTTTTTAATGTAAAGAAAGAGTCCTTCAGTGTGTGTGTCCTTTCGTGGATGCTGAATAAACAGTTGTTAAATTTATCTGATCTGTGAACAGTGTGGAGACCTCTTTGTCAGGAAGCATAAAAACCTCTTGGAGTTTTCGTTAAGGAGACTGGGCTCTGACAGATCAGGCTTTTGTGATAGGAATCAAACCAATCAGAGAAAATTCCCCGTGTGAAGGAAGATTCGTGTGAGAACTTCTGAATGTGACTTGGTGGAGAGACACATGCATTAGGGGTTGTACCCCTCATTGGTGACCACCGGCTTCCTTCCTGCCGGGGTCTCATACCTCCCTGAACTAGACTCCCGGCGACCACCCAGATCTTTTTCTCTGCTTCACTCTCCCTCCTAGCTCAATGGAGAGCTCTGCTCAGGGTTGCCCAGGAGTCCAGGTAGCCTCATTTACATACAATATTGACTCTACTAAGACAATCAATGCAATCCTTTGGGGCTATTTTTCTCTTGAGTAATTTGTATTTATTTCTGGTTATTTTGGACATTAATACTTTTTTCCTAGCTACTTCTTGGATAACTTTCTATTTAGTAGAGAGAAAAAGAGCCACTGCTCTGACATAGACTTTGAATCTAAAATGATGGCGCTTCGGTTAACTGTCAGGTAAGCCTTTGAGAAACTGGGAAGAAAATTCTCCTTGTTTGAATTGATTAGAAAAGAGGGATAATGGGATACCCCAGTTCTTTTTCCTTTCTGATCTTTTCTCTTTGGTTAAAAATAGGGTACAAGAAGTCCACACCACCACAATGTCACCAGACAAACTTGCACTTAGCTCCAGAGTTATTATTTTTCATTCTTTTTATTTTCTTTTTAATTTTTTATATATGGATAACCATTTTTACAACAAAAAAATACTTCAAAATCTAGGATTGTCAATAAATTTTAATGGCTTGCTCTCTAATCTTAATATTAAAAAACCAAAAAAGAAAAAAAAGAAAGAAAAAAAAGAAAAAAAATACACACAAAAAAAAAACAATTTAGAAAACCCAAATTGTATTTGTGATCCTGTAGCCTGCTTTAGAGTAGGAGCTCAGCAACTAATATGACAGACTGACAGGCTGAATTTATAATGATCAGGAACTCATTTTAAGTCCTCATTTTTAGTGAACTATGCTTGTCATCAAAAGGCTTTATGCTTTCTTTGCATTTACCATTTGTGTGTGTGTGTGTTTTCCTGCATAACTGGGAAAGAATACAGTTATGTAAATAAGGCTGTCTGTTAAAAAAAAAAAAAAAAGAAAAGAAAAAAAAGACCAAGTGGTGGCCAGCTACCATTTTCACTTTTCAACTTGTGTACCATGTAATTATATTATTTAAAAATACATAAAAATAATATTTTAAAAGTTAAATTGCTCTTTCATACTTTCCCTATTACTACTATCCTTCAACTGCTACATCCTCTTCCTTTGCAAGATCCTTCTTTCTGGGAGTCTTTTTACATTGTTGCCTTACAATTAATTTTCTGCCTGCCTCATCTTCCATTTATCCAACACACATTTAAGCACACTTTTAAAAACAGCATGAAAAGAAAAACAGAATCTATTTGGTAATTGTATGCATACTTAAGGAACAGAAAGGTCTTGTTTCTTTTGCTACCTATAACCCAGATCAAATAATAATAATAATAATAATAATAATAATGATAATAATATTGAAAGCTTTCTACCCCACTCACTGCTTTCTCACTCACTGCTTTCTTACATTCATGTTCTTTAGTACACACACATCTTAGTTTTCTCAAACATGAAGAAATTAGTCAAAGTAATGCATTTGATTTAATGGGATTTTGCCAAATTGGGTAGTTCAAGGGAACAGTTTGTAGGCAAGATGGATGGAAAATGTAACCACCACTTGGAAAACTGCAAAGACGAAAACTGGAAATTAGATTCAGCTCAGGTTTCTCTGTTTAAATACCTTAATAGATGCTCTGGCATCATACCAAGTCCACAGAAGACCTTTTGGGAATTCCCAAAGGGCATCCCATTTGTGCTTGCAAAGGAGCCTAACTGGTGTCCTCACGCCATCATCGGCCCTGCCTGTTGGCCCTGACAGAAGGCTGAGAGTCTGGCATGAGAGCACTTGTTCAGGAGTCACACTGCTGGGGTGCTCCAAGTAGACGTGGAACCCTTTGCATGCTTCTTTACTTCTTTGTGTCACAGTTTATTCCTTCATAAAATAGAGATAACAATTACACTCCCAGGGCTTGTTGTGGGAAATAATTGAGCTAAGGCTTGGGAAGCACATATAATAATGTGCGCGTAGCTACTCAACAGGTGCTGGCTATTCATTTATTTTCTCTTATCCAGCTCTTATCTATGCTCCTCTATTGATATTTACGATAAAATTTCCCTGCCTTACAAAGTGCACTGAGGTGACTCATTATCATCACCTTTCATCCTCACAGAGGACCTCCACACCATGGGAAACACTATGGAGCCTTCTGGAAAAAGAGGTGTGCAGGTGTGTCAGATCAGAGCCCTGTTCTTCAAGGTCACCCTCGCGCTGTACCTGTGTTGTCTGGAGATGTTGGGAGAAGGCTCCTGGCCCACCTTTTGAATAGTAAATTGTCACATTTGTACTTAAAAACAAGGTTTTCAGTGAAAATAGCTCTCTGAGCATTGTGTACAGCCTCCACATTTTAAAAAATCTACAAAATACTAACACATATAAATTTAATGCAAAATATAAAGTGAGTCAATTTCTCCCTCATTAAATGCCAAGGTAAATACAGTAAGTACCATGAAAAAGGATTCAGTATTCCTTTCTTTAATTCCCTCCCCCATCTTAAAGAGCCATGTGGTATATTAGATATTCTTGGTTTTCATGTCATGATGGAACACGCTTTTATATCAATTTACCAGGTGGAATATTCCTTTGAGCAAAAAAGGGCATTTTTTAGGGTTAATGGACTCTGATCCCATTAGTGGTATGAATGCTTTTAGATTTTACCTAGGGGGAAACAGAAAATGCAAACTGTCAACTCATAGATATGTGCCCTAAAATCTCAATCAAGTACAATGAAGTGTTGTCAGGAAAAAATAATTATCCTCTTGATTTATAGAACACAATTTTCATCCCTGGTGACAAAGAAAGCATTTACTTATTAAAAGCTTATAGTGGTCCTCAGTTGACATCTAATTTATTTCATCACACCAAATGTGTTGTAAGACACTATGCTTAGGAAATATCTTAGAATCTTTAGAATTGTTTTATAGGAGTTTAGGATAAATTACTATTGTTCTCAATATTGTTCAATTACATATTTTTTAATTATTAAAAATCTGATCAAAATTAATCAACACCTAAATTAGAGAAGTTGCAGGATGGTGGAAAGCCTGGTTTGGCTTTGTTATGACTTGGGCTCGAGTTCTGGCAGCCCACCAAAATTGTGTCATTGGCCAAACCCTTTATTTCTCTTTCCAGTTTCCATGTCTAACAACTATTGACTTGGGCTAAATATGTTTTATAGTCTTTATTGGAGGCAAACTAAGATTTTTCTTTCCTTCCCTAGTCAATCTTCTGTATACTTGATCCCTCAAAGGACAATTTTACAAATTGCAATTGAACAGGTGAAAAATTTGTCATCCACACCAATAATCAAATAATTTCAAATGAAAATATGCTGCATGATTTCTAGTTTTTGACAATAGTATTGGAAATTGGTAAGGATGCAAAAGGCTGATCATAACTGGTATTGGCATAGAAATAAGAAAATGGTCATTCTTTTAAACTGCTGAAGCAAGTGCATATATATTATGAATTGTTATTGCCAAATACATTAAAAGCAATAAAGCACAGCTCTTTAAACCAACACCATCACTTCTAAGAATTTAAATTGACACCATATATACATTGGTGAAGATGACTTAATTTATTCTTAAGAATCATTAGCATAAAATTGTTGGTAATAGCAAAAATGAAATACAGAACATGGAAATCTAAATATTAAAAAATGAGATTAGTTACAGCAATGCTGATGGGTGGTTGCACAGGGTACTAAGAGTTAGGGACGTGGGTTTTGGAGTCAGTGAGCCTGTTTCATTTCAGGGTTTTCTAAAGTCCTAATATTATTTTTTGTGCAAATTCCTTAACTACTTTAAAACTTTGTTTCTGGCCCTTTAAAATTGGAACTATGGTGATGTTTTCAGCAAAGAGTTATTGTGAAAATTAAATAAGATATGATTTGTATTGGGCTTGTGCCATTAAATCTCAATTTTAGGACAAATCCACTCCATGGATTCTCTTAGGCATCCATTACCAATAATTCTGCAGACAATGTCAACTGGTATTGAAGGTAATTCTAAGTGACTTGATGAGTTTTAAATATGTGTATATATATATATCAGCAGAATAGGATGCTGAGTAAAATTTTGTTTTAAATTTAAATACGGAAAGAAAGAAAAACCCTGCATATAAATTCCTTTGTTTATTTATATTTTCTAACTTTATAATGTTCACACATTATTTTTGAATTTTTAACATTTTTCTTTTAAATGCTTTCAAACTTATAGGGCAATTTAAAAAGTAATTAAAAAAAAAACCCATACAGAGAATTCCAACATACCCTATACTCCAGATACCCTGATCCACCAATTTTAACATTTTGCCACATTTGCCATATCTTTCTTTTTCTCTCTCTCTTTCTCTCTTTCTCTCTCTTTCTCTCTCTCTCTTTCTCTCTTTTCTTTCTTTCTCTCTCTCTCTCTCTTTCTTTCTTTCTTTCTTTCTTTCTTTCTTTCTTTCTCTCTCTCTCACTCTTTCTTTCTTTCTTTCTCTATCCATTTTCTGAACATCTGAGTATAAGCTATATAAATCAAGCTCCTGAACACAATATTGCCATGTACATTTCCTAAGAATAATAGTAGTCACTTACATAATCACCTTAAGTGCAGTTATCAAGTTCAAGAAATTTAACATCAATATAAAGCTTACCTTCTATATTCCAATTTTTCAATATGTCTCAATGATGTCCCTTTGAGCAGTTCTCAATTACTAGATACCACCTAGGATCATGTATTGCATTTAATTGACATTGTCTCTTTCTTGGCTCTTGGTTTTTGTTTTTATTTAATTGTGGGAATATATATACAACATAAACATTCCCAACCCAACCACTCCCAAGCATATTATTCAATGAGACTTAATTGCATTCACAATATTGGGGCACTCTCATCATCTTTCATTAATAAAACACCTCTCCAAACAGAAATCCTATACCCATTATGCATTAACTCCCCATTGCCCTTACCCCCAGCCCCTGGCAACTGTACTCTAATTTCTCTGTGAGCTTGCATATTTTCCAAAATTTCTTTGTAGTTACCATGGGGCTTAAATTTAAAATTCTCAATCTGCAATAATCTTATTTGCTTTGATGCCAAATTAACTTCAACAATATAGACACACCGTTCCTATATCCCTCCGGCCTGCTCACTTTTATGTAGTTCTTGGCTCAGTTTACATGTTTATACATTATGAGTCCAAAAGCACTGATTTACTATTACATTTTACACATTTGCCTTTTAGATCCTCTTAGAAGTACAAAGTGGATTGACAAACAAAATGCCACCAACTGCCATTTACATTTACCCATTTCAGAATTTTCTAAATATAAATAGATATATTTATATTTAGATAAAATAGATAAATAGGATCATGCCATCCTCAAACAGAATTTTGCTTCTTTTCTTATTTGGATGCCTTTTATTTATTTATTTTTTCTTGTTTAATTGCTCTAGCTAGAACTTCTAGGACAATGTTGAATACCAATGATGAGAGAGAATGTCTTTGTCTTATTCCCGGTTTCAGAGGGAAAGCTTTTAGTGTTTTCCCACTGAGTACAATGTCAGCTGTAGGTTTTTCATATATGCCTTTTTATCATATTGAGGAATTTACCTTCTATGAATATCTTTTTTTAAAAAAATTTAAATTTTTAATCAATTTTTTTAAGGATACATCGATTACATAAATGTATCTTTTGAAGTGTTTTTTATCAAGAAAGGATGCTGGATTTTGTTGCATGCCTTTTCTGCACCTATCAAGATGATCATGTGGTTTTCTTTTTCCTTCAGTTTGTTAAGGTGGTGTATTACATTAATTAATTTTCTTATGTGAAAATCAATTTGTGAATTTACCTCTTTCCTGTCTATTATTGATTTCCAGTTTCATTCCATTATGATCTGAGAAGGTAATTTGTATAATTTCAATCTTTTTTAATTTATTGAAACCTTCATTGTGACCTAGCATGTAGTCTATCCTGGAGAAAGATCCATGAGCCCTTGAGAAGAATGTATAACCCATTGAGTTTGGGTGCAACATTCTGTATATGTCTGTTAGGTCTAGCTCAATTTTATTATTCAGGTTCTCTGTTTCCTTGTTGATCTTCTGTCTAGCTGTTCTATCTAATGATGTGAGTGGGGTGTTGAAGTCTGCAACTTATATTGTAGAGATGTCTATTTCTCTCTTCATTTTTGCCAGAGTTTTCCCCATGTATTTTGGGGCATCCTGGTTAGGTACATAGATGTTGATGACTATTATTTCTTCCTGGTCAATTATACCTTTTATAAATATGTAATGGCCTTCTGTATCTCTTATGACTATTTTGTGTTTAAAGTCTGTTTTGTCCAATATTAGTATAACTATCCTTCTCTTTTTTGGTTACTGTTTGCATAGAGTGTCTTTTTCCAGCCTTTCACATTCACCTGGTTTGTATCCCTGGATCTAAGGTGAGTCTTGTAGGCAGCATATGAATGGCTCATGTTTACTTTTTATTCATTCTGTCAGCCTGTATCTTTTGATTGGGGAGTTTAATCCATTCACATTCAATGATATTACTGCAAATGTATTATGTACTTTTTTTCTTTAATTCTCATATGTCATATCTTATTTTGTCTGTCTTTTTACTCTTCTGGTTATCCTTTCTGCTTTTCTTTCTTCTATACTCTCCTCCAAGCCTCTCTCTCCTCTCTATCTTTCAGGCTGTAAGGCTTCCTTACAAAGTCTGATTCTTTTTATGAACTCTCAGTTTCTATTTGTTTGTGAATATTTTAAACTCACCTTCATCTTGGAAGGGCAATTTTGCTGGATATAGAATTCTCAGCTGGAAGTTTTTCTCTTTGAGTCTTCTAATTGTCTCAGACCACTGTCTTCTCACCTTCATGGTTACTGATGAGAAATCCACACTAAATCTTACTGGGTGTCCCTTGTATGTGATGGTTTGCTTCTCCCTTGCTGTTCTCAGAATTTTCTCTTTATCTTTGATGTTTGACTTTCTGAGTAGTACGGGTCTTGGAGTAGGTCTATTCACATTTATTCTGATTGGGGTACTCTGTGCTTCTTGTACATGTAAGTTCATTTCTTTCATGAGAGTTGGGAAATTTTCATCCATTATTTCCTCAAATATCTTTCTGCCTCTTTTCCCTTCTCTTCTTCTGAAACTACCATTGCAGGTATGTTTTTGCATTTCATGTTATCATTCAACTCCCTGAACCCCTGTTCAATTTTTTTCCCATTCTTTTCTCTCTCTGTTCTTTCTCTTTGATTTTGACTGTTCTGTCTACTGTGTCACTTATTCTTTCTTCTCTCATTTCGAATCTGCTGTTATATGCCTCTAATGTGTTTTTTATTGTTCTTATTGTTGTTCTTCTAATGGGTTTTTGACCTCTCCTATCATGATTTTCATTCCAATGAGCTATGTTACTTTTATATTCAGATTTTCAAATTCTTCTTTGTGCTTGCTCAGCGTCTTCTTGATATCCTTTATTTCTTTAGCCACATTGTCTTTCAACTCATTAATTTAATTTTGGAAATTTGTTTGAATCTCATTGATTAGTTGACTCAATTCCTTTGCCTTTTCTGGAGTTTCAGTATAATCCTTTCCTTGGGCTATTTCTTCCATTTTCTTAGTATGAGTTTTAAATTTTTACTGATGTTTAGGCATCTGATTAGTATGGTGAGATTACTAAGATGCCTTCTCTTTCCTGGGGATTTAGTGGTGGGGGGCTGTGTGTTACTACTGTTATTTGATTATTGGTTCAATCTGTTCTGGATCATTAGGATTGCCTCTGTTAGTTGCTCAAATATGGGCCCTGGACCTAGTAATGCATTGCAGACCTGTTTCCAAGGGCCTTCGGAAGTGAAGATGTAAAGACTGGAAAAAGCCTCCTTTATTTACTTTTAATTCCCTCACCTGCACTTCCTTAGTCTGCCAGCAGATGGTTGACTTTAGCAGCCCTTGTAGTTTAATGCCTGGGCAGTGGGTTTGTTGCAAAACAGAGCAAATCAGTGTGAGAGAAGATCCTACCTGGAGGCTAAGAGCTCCCCCAACTGTTTTTTAAGATGCCTTTTTCTTCATTCAGTGTTTCTTCTGCTGCTGTAGTACTTTACCTGTTTCTTGGAACTTGGAGGGAGATTTCTCTGCCAGTCCTTGCTGGTTGTTTGAAGCTTCTTGGGTGTGGGGGGTGAGTATCTGTGCCCTGCCCTGAAGCTTCTGTCTCTGCCATCTTGTTTGAAGTGGGCTCAGTATCTTTACCTTTTACTTTTAAGGAAAAAAATGAAGTCTCTTCTTTGCTAAAATGAATATAAACCAAAGGTCAAGTAAAAAGGTAAGATTTATTATATTGCTATGATGAAAAGTTACAGTATCTATGTCTCATCTAAGTTGCAGTTAATATATTATAAGAAATTACCAGGGATTGAACGATAGAAATGATAAAATATTTAAAAAGATCTGGACAATATTTAGAGTCCTAATCCTGCTATAAAGACATAGAATTTTTTTATAGCTTTTATATCTTTTAATAGAACTGATCTAAGTTAGATGTTAGAAATGAGGAAAAAACTCATTATGTGATCTTAAACTAAGATATTGTATTTGCACATAGGCCTTGGAGGCTATGCTTGATTGTTCTCACATCACAAGGGGTTTCCAGCTGTAATTGACCCCCTTGCATATCAAGCACTACATTTTGAAAGGCTGATCCATCTTCAGAGAGAGGACTAGAAAATATTCTTCCCATTAGCCAAAGAAAACTTAACTTCTAAATAAATAGATCCCTGTGATCATTCCCTAGTGCCAAAAGGACTCCCAAGGATGTGTGGGAGAGCATTACATATGAGACTTGGTTGAAAAATAATAATTTATAACAACATTAAAAACAAACACCATGGAAGTGACAGTTTCACAAATAGTAACACAACAATGAAACAATGGAACCAAAGACTATAAGATAAAACTATTTGCGACAGTTTGAGATTATTTTATGAATCCCCAAAAGAGAAAGATTTTGTTTGCAATCTACTCTTCTAGGTGTGTTACACTTTGATTATATTGGATTCAGTTGAGGGGCCCTTGATTAAATTACCTGTTAAGATGGTTTTGAGGGCTTTCTTTGATTCCACTCAACTCAGGTTGAGTGCCCACCACCTTGGTAGATCTGATATAAAATGGTACTCACTCTAGAAGACACACGGGAAGAGAGAGAGCTCTGTGATTTTTGATCCTGGGGTCTGAGGAAGATGAGTCATTCACCTGATAGTTTACTGCTGACCTTGGAAAGAAAATAGAACAGCTAAGAAGGCCTGAAAAGAAATGTGCCCTATGCCAGGAAAAAGTGGAAACCCTGAGGAACAAGACCTTTGCCAGCCTGCAACTGAGAAAGAGGAAGCCCAGAGGGGAAGGCTATGAACCCTCGCAGAGATCAGTGACCATCTTGCTTCAACACATGGCAAGTGACTTCGGTGAGAAAGCAACCATGAGTTGGACTCTTTAGGGTCTTGTAATGGTAAGCTTTTATCCCAAATAAATACCCTTTATAAAAACCAAGAGATTTCTGGCAATTTTGCATCAGCACCACTTTGGAAGACTAATGCACTATTCAAAATAAAGCAAAGCAGGAAGGAATAAGAACTATAAAGAAAGGGCACTACAGAAGGGAAAAAAAGGCAGCAGATATTTAAGAGAACATAAGAAAATTTCTGTAAATAAAATTAAAAAAAATAGTCTCTGAAATTAAATGTCCATCCACAGGAGAATGGATAAATGAATTATAGGATATTCAAAACAATGAACATTTAGACAGAAGTGAAAATGAATAATTCAGAGCTATATGTTTTAAGCATTAGGTTGAAATACATGAGTGATACAGAAAATATATCCAGTTTGATGCCAATAGCATGAAATTAAAAACATCCCAAACAATGTCATGTATTATTTAGAAATACATGTGTAGAATCAGTGCTAACAAATGCATTTAAACATGAAAGTCACAGGAGGAAGGAAGATGGGATTTGGCTAGGGACATTAAGGGACCTTCAACTGCTTACTAAGTTGTTTTATTCTTAAGGTGATTTGTGGGGATATTTTTGCATTTCTGAAATGTTTCACAATAATCTTTGTTAGCAGTTAGCATACAGGTATGAACAAAAATTAAACCCTTTTTAAAGATAATTCATGAACTAAAAGATATATCCTAGAAAGGATGACTTACTATTAGAAAATCTATTAAGGTAAATTAACCGTTTTAACACACTAAAATAATAATCAAAGGGCCTACTGACAGACAAGATTTTGTCTTGTTCACTGCTATATAACAGTGTCTGAACTATAGTATTTTCATTATAAATATTAGTGGAAGAGAAAAAGGGAGGTGAGAAAGTGGGAGGGAGGATCACATCCATAAGATATACAGAGCTGTGTGAAGTCTTATATTGTTATTATCAATGCAATAGAATGTGGATAGCATCAAAAAGCCAAGAAGAAACAGTTTTGAAAATCTTCAAATTCTAACACATGTAAATTTGATAGTGTACAGAAATTATGAGAATAGATCTCTTTCTTGTTCAAGACTATAAAATGAATGTTTCTATGTCTTAACATTGCTTGAGTTATGGAATGCATTTTTAAAGATAATCTTTCCAATCTTAACCAGTATTTTATAAAGTCTGGTATTCTTTACATCTTGGTTTTTAGGCTAGAGTCTGATAGAAATCATTCTTAAATTGTACAAATGAATTATAACCCCTTTTCCTCCCAGCCCCTATGAATTACTTCCTTCACCTAAAAAAAAAATAAAGACCCTAATTGTGCACTAAAAATAAAAGAGAGATACATATTTAGATCTTTCACTAGGACAGTGGATTTGTCAATTATTCCTGAAATAGTTATCAATTTTTACATTATGTATTTTAAAATTATGTTATCCGGTGAATGGTAGTTTGGAAATATTTTATCTTCTTGGTAAAAGAAAACTTTTATTACTATATTTTTAATATCTCTAACTCTTGTAATGCTTTATGCCTTAAACCTTATTCTATATAATAATGAATAGTGAAACCAGTTATTTTCAGTCATGCATTTCACTGGTATAGCTTTTTTTACTTTATTTTTTGCAAACCTTGTTTTTCCTTATGTTTTCAGTGTCTATTACAAACCAATTATAGTTAGACACTGCTTTTCCTACGGTTGGATGCTTGTTTTTAATACAAGCATTTAGTCCATTCATATTATAATAGTTATAGATATATTTGGATTCATTTCTGCTAACTTGTGCTTTCCACTTTTCCTACTTTCTAACTTTCCTCTTGCCTTTTTCATTGACTAAGTTATTTTTCCCATTCCATTTCTTTTTCCTCCCTTAAGTGGAAAAATTTACATTCTATTTTTGTTCTTATAATTGGTTCAACAGAACATTTAACATGGATATCACACTTTAAAATCAACAAATTATATTTAAGAAAAATTAATCATTATCTACTTGCTGCAAATTACAAGTGTTTCAAAATGCTTTTACTCTGCAACAATTTTTAATTTATTTTAATTCTTGAATATTATGGTTTATAGTGTAATCATTAAATTAGATTTATTATTAGTTGTTGTCATTAATATTTGTTGAATTTAACAATATATTTATTATCTCTCTGTGGAAACCATTTTTGTATCCCAGATATCTTTTTCTGGAATCAGATTTCTTCTTCTGAAGTACAATCTTTAGCAGTATTTTAGAAGAAGTATATAGGTAGCAAATTCTCAATTTCTTCTTCTGAACATGACTTATTTTCTCTCCATTGGTAAAATAATATTTCAGGGAGTGTCCAATTCTAGTCTGAGGTTTAAAACACTCAGTATTTTGAAGTTCACAATTCACTGAGTATTGATTTTCATTGAGATATTCAGAATTCAACTACCAGCCCAATTTTTGCTTCATTGTGGATCATCAGGATTTTTCCCCCTCTTTGACTGATTTCATCATGATTCTATACTCATTAGTATTCAAAATACCACTTCACTGTGCCTAAGTATATGTGCTTTGTGTGTGTTTGCATGCATGTTAATCCTGATTGAGACCCAATAATTTTTCTGAGTATGAGATTTCATATTTTCTATAATGTATGAAAAGTTTTCAGTTACTATCTTTTTGAAAATTGCTTCTCCTCTTTTATTTCATTTATTTTCCCTGGAATTCAAAATGTACAATGTTATGCTTTTTCTCTGTATCCTCCATATAGCTTTATTTTTCTTTCATATTTTAAAAATATTTTGTATACTTTTATTGTATTCTTTATAATTTCTTTAGCTATATTTTTCTTTTGCTAATTCTCTTCTACTTTATGTCTTGTCTGCTGCTTATTCATTACATTTATATTTTTAATATTCTTATTTCTAAAAATTCTAATTTTTCTTTTAAAGATTTGCCAGATTATTTGTATGGTTTTCTTTTCCATAGCCATATTTCTCATATCCTCTTATGCTTGAACATTTTAAACATCTTTTCATTTTGTCTAAATGTTTTTAGGCCTAATTTTATTGTCTATGCTTAATTCTGACTATCACACATGGTGGCTTATTTATTTGCTATTTTGGTTTGCAACCTTGGGTTTCCTGAAACTTTGGAGAATTCTTTGAGATTTATATTGCAATGATAGTTGTTATATGAACAATATTGGCCCTCCAGTGATATCCACGTCCAATTTCCTGGAACCTGTGAATATGTTACATTACATGGGAAAAGAGACCTCCCAGATGTGATTAAGCTTAAGTACCTAGAAAGGGGAGATCTTCTTGGGCTATCTGGGTTGGTCCATTCTAATCACATGCTTCCTTAAAAGTGGAAGGCTTAGGCAGATGAGTGGATCAGATAGATGTGATATGAGAAGAACTCCAACTGCCATCACTAGCAGTGAAGAAGGAAGAAAAAGGCCATGAGCTAAGAATTGCTGTGACCACTAGAAACTGGTAATGATCTTCAGCTCACACCCAGCAAGAAAATGGAGACCCAAGAGCCTCCTTGTTGCTCAAATGTGGCCTCTCTTTAAGCCAAACTCAGCATATAAATGCATTACTTTCTCCCCAGCATGGGGCATGACTCCTGGGGATGAGCCCTCCTGGCACTGAGGGATTACTACCAAGCACCAACTAGCAATGCAACTGGAGAAAGACCTTGACCAGAAGGGGGAAAAGGTAAAGACAAATGAGTTTATATGGCTAAAAGACTTCAAAGTGAGTCAAGAAGTCATTCCAGAGGTTACGCTTATGCAAGTCTCAGCAGGATCTCATTGATTGCCAAAGTAGATACAACCCCAAATATCAGGGTTCCTGAGGGCTCTGGAGACATCCAGACACTATAGACAGGGCAGATAACTCAGGAGTTTGGTGCCTTGCCAGTGGGCCCGATTTTGGAATTTATGCTACCCAATGTGACAGAGTTGGACTCAGTTGTGGTTTCCCTACACATGGTTCTTCTGACCCTTCTTTGAACCTATAATTAGTACTAGAGTTGATAGGTATATGTCCAAGATACTTAAATCTTTGGGCTGTCCATGTACCATC
>PVKH010001216.1:0-31568 GCA_004027955.1 Chaetophractus vellerosus | reverse complement strand
TTTTTTATATGGTATGAGGTAATGATTCAATTTCATTCTTTTCCCATTAAAAGGACTTGGCACCCTTGTCAAAAATCAGTTGGCCATAGATGTGTGAGTTTATTTCTGGACTCTTAATTCATTTATATTGATGTATATGTCTTCCTTATGCCAGTGTCACACTATTTTGACTACTGCAGTTCTGCAGTATGTTTTGAAATAGGAAGGTGTGAGTCCTCCAACTTTGTTCTTTTTCAAGATTGTTTTGGTGTTCAAGGGCTGTTGCAAGTCAATATGAATTTGAGGATTGGCTTTTTCATTTTGTTGAAAAGACTACTAGAATTTTTTTTTTTTTTTTTTTTTTTAGGAGGTACTGGGGATTGAACCCGGGAGCTTGTACAGGCAAAACAGGTGCTCAACCACTGGGCTACACTCACTTCCCATGGAATTTTGATAGTGATTACATTGAATTTGTAGATGACTTTGGGTAGCATTGGCATTTAACAATATTAAGTCTTCCAATCCGTGAACATGGAATGTCTTCACATTTATTTAATCCATCTGTAATTTCTTTCAGCAATTTTAAAAATAATTTTCAGTGTATAAATCTTTCACCTCCTTTGTTAAATTTATCCCTAGATATTTTATTCTTTTAAGTACCATTGGAAATTTTTTAATTGTGGGAATTGTTTTCTTTATTTCCTTTTCAGCTAGTGTATAGAAATACAATTTTTATATGTTGATCTTGTACCCAACAACTTTGAATTTATTAGCTCTTGTAGCGTTCTTGTACATTCTTTGGGATTTTGTTTGTATATAGGATCATGTCATATGTGAATAGAGATAGCTGTAGTTCTCTCCATATAATATTTTTAATCCACACTTGAAATAACATTTGGCTTAATTTCCAGAGTTTCCTGCTTCTGCTACATCTCTTTATATTATAAAATTGCAACTTTTTAAAGAACATTTCCCTATGTGACCACAGGTTCTGATGAATTGGACAGGGAACAGAGATGGGTAAGCAGCTGATGCTTAGGATCTTAGTAATTGCAGGGAAGGAAAAGCAAAATAGCCCAGATGTCCAGGAAGCAGCAATTCTTTTCTAACTTTGCCAGGACTGTTTTTTTCTGACCTTGGTGGCAGAGGGATAAGGATGGAGTAAGAAAGACACGCATAGACCCAGTGGTTTTATAAACCATCTTTTCATAGAAAGCCAGGCTAAAATGGAGACAAAGGACATGGGATTGTATGCCCTATATTGTAATGTCCTCTAATTTTTTATTTTTTGGTTTTGTATCAAATCCAGATGAAGGGATGTTGAATACTTGTGTGTGGGTTGGACGGACTGGGCTAGGCAGGAAAGGTGATTGAATTTAGTAGTGCTGTGTTTTACCTGTTTCAAGAATTTTTCATTCTTGATACTGAACCAATGGGCTATTCCTATAAAGAAAGGAAAACACATGCAGAGAAATTTAGGCTTGAGGAAAAACTCAAGCCAGATTGCCTGGTTCATGAACACTCTTCAACAAACTAGCAGTTTGTCTTTTGGGAAGCTTTCTAACCTTTCTGTGTCTCAGCTTGCCCACCTATAAAATGGAAATAATAGGACCTCCCTTATAAAATTGTTCTGAGGACGAAATGTTTTAATATGTGTAAAGGTCTTAATATAGTGTCAAATATAGTGTCATGCAAATACTAAGCATACTCAATAAATATTTGTACTTATTACCTATATATGCCTCAATCAAAAGGTTTAGAAAATATCATTACTTTGAAAAATTTAAAACAATCCAATTAACAAATCTTTTTTTTCTAACCTTATTTTATGATTTTCTTTAAGTTTGTTCCTCAGATATATAATATTTTTAAAGACTTTTACTGTTCTCTTTATTACTGAGGTCCACCAAGTCAAAATAAGACACATCGGAGTACCTACTATGGCTGGGTACTTTGCTAGGGGATAGGGACTCACAAAATATAATGTGATGATCATCCTCAAGTAGCTAACTCTGGTGAGGTAGACCATTATATAAACAAAGAAATGTCATTTGGTTTAATAATTATTACTACCAGAT
The DNA here is from genome assembly GCA_004027955.1 of Chaetophractus vellerosus. Taxonomy (NCBI): domain Eukaryota; kingdom Metazoa; phylum Chordata; class Mammalia; order Cingulata; family Chlamyphoridae; genus Chaetophractus; species Chaetophractus vellerosus. Next base: position 29,511 of record PVKH010001216.1, on the reverse strand, counting down.
ACAGTGGAGGTATAAACGTAGAGAAATTAAGAAATTTCTTTTATTTCAGAGTCATGAAGAAATAGTAAATGTTCCCCAAATTAACAAGGCTGCTATGAACTTTCTAAAAATGAAAATATAAAACAACTTTGTTTAGTGGCCAGAAGTATTTTTAAGAAATTATGCTTTAACTCTAAAGCAATAATGAAAAAATATGTTACTCTGAAGATTGTATTTCAGAATTTACCATAATGCCCTAGACTCTAAGAGTCACTAATTTATTAATTTCTCATGAGCATCTTGTATTTTAATATCATAAGATATCATTTTCCCCTTTCAGCTGGACCATATGAGTCACAAAGGTACCTGTGCACTGGGGCTATCTCCAGCTTACAAAAGGATTGATGCAAACACATCTATATGAAGTGCCAGAAAAACCAAAATCAATGACTCAAGAAATCAATAGTGATTCCACACTAGCCAAGTACCAAAGCATAGAACTTTTATTTCTTGGTTCCTCAACTAGCCTTAAAATATAAGGCATTATTATTATTTTTTAAATTTAGGTTAGACTTTGTTTTTTAAAAATCTTTAATGCTAGTTATCAACACATCTCAGAAAATTGAAAGACTCAGAAATAAATTGCCAAAATTGCTTTTAGATATTCCATCCATTGTCCCCCGGTTACTAAACTACTTATATTACGCATATTGCTGACACAGGGCCCATTGTCAAAATTTCCAGCTGGTGGACTGGGATGCCCAGCATCAACACCATCAAGTCCTTTAACCATCTAGGATAGGGGCTCTAAAAACAGGATAGATTACATACAGAATGTAAGAATGTCTTTTTATTATTTATTTGTTTATTTATTTAAAAGAAACTTTAAATTATATAAATGTTACATAAAAAATATAGGGGATTCCCATATGCCCTACTCCCTCCCCCACACTTTCCTACATTAGCACCATCCTTCATTAGTGTGGTACTTCCCTGGTGGTCATGTCCCATGCTGGGGGGAAGGTAGTGCATTTATATGCTTCGTTTGGCTTACAGAGAGACCACATTTAAGCAACAAAAAGGCCCTCAGGAGGTAACTCTAAAGCGACATATAATACTAGGCTAAATTTTAATTTCAAAAGAAAAGGTTCATAAGTACAATCATCAATATCAAAGCCCCAGTGCAATTGTCCATCCTCCATCACTAGGTACCACCCTTGTACTTGGGGGACTTTTGCTGTCCCATTAGAGAATGTGGCAGAACTCCCCAGGATGGGAATTCAATATTCTTTCAGTTATTGTGTGGCTCTCCACCCACAGTGGCAATGTCTCATGAACACTTGAACACATTCATATGCCTTAGAGGCATGCCCTAGGTGAACCCCCTCCCCTGCATCCCCTATCACCGACACCCCACACCAATGTTCCTCCCTTGCCACCCTTCTGTGATCCAAAACCTCTCCAAAGATGAAGCCAAGAAAATTACCAAATAAAAGTAATAAGAAAATGAAATGGCAATGATAATTTTAAAAATAGCATATAAAATTTTTTTAAATTGTTTTAAAATTTTAAATAATAAAAAAACTTTTTAGACATTGTATCTTTCATCACTGTAAGATTTGTTGTCTTGTATATACAGTGATATTTTCTTCCATATATTCCCCCGTATATTCATATTCAATGGAGAAATGCTGAAAGCTTTCCCTCTATGATCTGGAACAAGACAAGGATGCCCACTGTCACCACTCTTATTTAACATCGTGTTAGAAGTACTTGCTTGAGCATTTAGGCAAGAAAAAGATATAAAATTCATCCAAGTTGGAAAGGAAGAAGTAAAATTTCACTATTGGCAGATGACATGATCCTATACATAGAAAGCCCTGAGAAATTGACAACAAAGCTTCTGGAGCTTATAAATGAGTTCAGTAAAGTGGCAGGATATAAGATCAATGAGCAAAAATCAGTAGCATTTCTGTACACCAATAATGAGCAATCTGAGGAGGAAATCAAGAAATAAATCCCGTTTACAATAGCAACTAAAAGAATCAAATGTCTAAGAATAAACTTAACTAAAGATGTAAAGGACTTGAACACAGAAAACTACACAACATTGTTAAAGGAAATCAAAGAAGAGCTAAGTAAATGGAAGAATATTCCCTGTTTATGGATAGGAAGATTAAACATCATTATGATGTCTATCCTACCCAAACTGATTTACAGATTTAATGCAGTCCCAATAAAAATTACCCCAGCATTTTTTACTGAATTGGAAAAGCTAATGATGAGATTTATTTGGAAGGGCAAGGGGGCCCGAATAGCCAAAGACATTGAAAAAGAAAAATGAAATCGGAGGAATCACACTACCTTACTTTAAAATATACTACAAAATGACAGTGTTCAAAATTGCATGGTATTGGCACAAGGATAGACATACTGACCAATGGAACAACTGAGATTTCTGATATAGATCCTCACATATATTATCAACTAATATTCGACAAGGCCACCAAGCCCACTCAACTGGGAGAGAATGGCCTCTTCAGCCAGTGGTGCTTGGAGAACTGGATATCCATATCCAAAAGAATGAGAGAGGAACACCATCTCACACCCTATACAAAAATTAACTCAAGATGGATCAAAGATCTAAATATAAGAACTAAGACCATAAATCTCCTGGTAGATAATGTAGGGAAGCTGCTACAAGATCTTGTAGTAGGAAATGGTTTCAAAAACTTTATACCCAAAGTACAAGCGACAAAAGAAAAAATAGATAAATGGGACCTCCTCAAAAATAAAAACTTTTGTACCTCAAGGGAGTTTGTCAAGAAAGTGAAAAGACAGCCTACTCAATGGGAGAAAATATTTGGCAATCATCTATCCTATAGGGGCCTAATATCTGGCATATATAAAGAAATCCTACATCTTGAAAATAAAAAGACAAACAACCCATTTAAAAAATGGGCAAATGATTTGAATAGACATGTCTTCAAAGAAGAAATACAAATGGCTAAAAAGCACTTGAAAAGATGCTCAACATCACTAGCTGTTAGGGAAATGCAAATCAAAACTACAATGAGATATCATTTTACACCTATTAGATTGGCTGCTATTAAAAAACAAGAAGACTACAAGTGTTAGAGAGGATGTGGAGGAAAGGGAGCCCTTATCCACTGCTGGAGGGAATCTAGACTGGTGCAGCCATTGTGGAGGATAGTTTGGCAGTTCCTCAGGAAGCTAAATATAGAACTGCCATGTGCTCCAGCAAGCCCACTGCTGGGTGTATATCCAGAAGAATCAAAAGCAGGGACATGAGCAGATATATGCCCACCAAAGTTCATAGAGGCATTATTCACCATTGCCAAAAGATGGAAGCATCCACCAGCAGATGAATGGATAAGAATGTTATTTTAAAAGCAAACCTGCAAACAGATAAGAACTGAATTATATCCAGTGGCTTAATCTACCTGTGTTCAAGTTTCCTCATCTGTAACATGGTATGATAATAGTAACCGCCTTATAAAGTTGCTGTGAAGATTAAAGAGTCAATACAAATAAAAGGCTTAAAAATGGGCCTATTCCTTATTAAGTATTCCATAAAAGTTTTCATTGTTATCTAGAGAGACCTTTGGGAACAATCCTCCTACAGAGGCCATCTGCATCTATCCCTGGACTAAGGAACAGTCCTCCACCCTCCCGCCCCCACCCCACACCACCTCCCCCTCCACACCCCACCCAGAGATAGTTCTCTATAGCTCATGGTGGAATCCCTAAATCAATGTGAGCCTAGAATCCCCACCCACTGTGAAATCAGCCCCAAACTTTGGACCTAAATTAGCATTAACATACTGTTGGGGATTGAATCATATTCCCCACAAAAGAACTGATTAAATCTTAATCCTTGTTCCTGTGGGTGGGAAATGCATTGGTAAATAGGACCTTTGCAGATGTTATTATTGCTTACTATAGACTCATTTTTTAATAGGATCTCCAAAATTCCTTTTTAGCTGAGGTCACATTGAATCAGGGTGGGCCTTAATTCATATGACTAGAGTCCTTATAAGGCAGAGGAAATGTGGACACGGTCAGTCAAAGAAAGCCACAGGGGAGACCAAAGGGGTAGATCACCGTGTGGTGGAGGCAGAAGTGCAAGCCAAGGAACCACAAGGATCGTTCAAGCCAGTACCAGAATGCTACAGACTCCAGGTGAAACGTCTTCTGTCAAGAAAACTGTCACAGCTTGTCAGGGCTGCCATGTCACGTACATATGGGCATATCCCCTTTTGAGTGGGTTCTGTGCTATCCCCAACCCCTGAGAGATTTTGGTCCTCAGCCAGGATAAAGCCCTGTGAAGCTAGAGTAACGTGACACTCTCATCTGACATTAATAGGTGTCTCATTCACCTTCTAGTCGTTTTACATTTGGAAGAAAAAGCTTTTTTTCCCCCGTGGCTGCCAGCTTACACACATCAGATGCAAAACTTACCCTAGGTGATAAACATGTGGAAAGAAAGTTGAAGGCAACATTATAATTTTATAAGCAATATTTGTAGATTTTATTTCAAGTATATGTCATAAATACAGCCTTAGAATCCTCTTTGTAGTGTCATTTGTCTCTTAAAATCAATGTGAATTGAAGGCCAGTTAATCTTCAAATGGCCCTGATTACATAAATTTTTTTCTGGCTTTTGTTATTACTGATTACAGTTAATGAAGAAGGGCTTATAGGAAAGAAAAATAAAGGAAAATAAGGAAGTAAGTCATGTTCTTTACAAAATGAATTTCTAAAGTTAATATAATCTTTAATTGTAGATGACACTGCTGTAATTTACTGTACTTTGCTCTTGGGACAAATTCATATTCACTCAAAGCTTGACCACTTCACCTCCTCTCTTCAGAACTCCCCGTTGGTTTCATTAGCAGCAGGAAATAAACATCTTTGCAAAAATTTGTCACAGTTATTTTGAATCCTCTATGACAGTACTTTTGCAAACCAGGGGCACCAGAATCACCTGGGTGCTTAATAAATGCACTGCAGACTTATGGTCCACTTCTAGACTTCTGAATCCAGTCCACAGAGGTGAGGCCCAGGATCTGCATTTTATCACAACTCTGTGCAGTCAAGAAAACAAGTGTGAGCCACAGCCATGTTCTCCACCTTCAGAGTATTTCCCCTTATAGATGTTGTTTGGAGAGTGATGGTATGCTCTCATTTTGTGACCATTTGATATTGTTTGCATTTTTTTTGAACTGCAAATGGAAATAATCAAGTTTCCTCATAACTTTCATTTTTTTGTCATAAGATGATTGGACCATGAAAATATCTTACCTTCTCTTACTCTATGTTATTTATTATCTTCCATTTAGCTCTGTCCCCTGCCATCATTCCCGTGCCCCCATATGCCATCAGTGCAATATCCTTGATATAATACGTAGCCTTGAAAGAGATGCTGTTCTGTTTTACCTTCGCCATTCAGTTCTCTTCTTTGTTCACCTAGGTAAACAGTTTGCTAACAGATGCACAGGACCCCAGGACTCCAGCTACCACCTTTGACTTGCCCATGCCCCTGGCTGTGAATCCCTCAGCTGCCTTTAGCTCCCTGCCATCATAAACACCCAGTTCAACCACAGCACATGGGTTGCTACTTGACAGCTTCACTTAATGATCTAGGCTTCGTGAATATGCTCACCATTTTCCTTCATCTGTTATTAAATCCCAATTTTAAATACATTTTTCTTCTTTGTATTTTAAACTGGTTGGGTGTCTTGTATTGTGAGGAATCACAAACTCAAAGGAAAATATCTTTAAATTACATTGTAGAATAAGCTATTTCTGGATTTTCTTTAACCACCTATCTCCAGGTATGATTTATAAATTCTTAAAATTCTCAATCATAGGGAGTGCATCCTGACCCAAAGTTTGTTTTCATTTTTCACATTCATCACACAATTTTGCAATCTTCCCTTCTGAGCCCTTTAGCTTTTGTGTATTAACTATAAATTACCAAGAAAATGTGACAAGAAGTCACAAATCCATCTTCTCTCTTATAAAATATATGTCCTGTACATAGAAAACATCATTTTTTTTTCAATTAAATTTGCACTTTTATTGGAAAGATCACAGTTTAAGATGGTTTTCTCCTATTATTCACCTAGATGCAGTATCAGGGGCTACTTGAGAGTGTGAAAAGAAAATTATTCCAAGTTAAAGTCCTTTATATAAGCAGCCAAGCATTTAACCCAAGGAAGAATGCAGCCAGCCAGTCAACAACGATGAGATTCTTTTTGTCTGTTTTTTACACTCTCTCCCTCGATGACTGCTGCCTGTGTACCTCCAGACTGCAGGTATATTGAGGGTGACATTCTCTCATTCCAAGATAATCCTCATGATAAGAGTGCATTTAATTTATGCTGTTGATGAAACTGAGCTGAACTGTTTTACATATCATCAATGCACGTAAGTCCTGAGTAGAGGGCCAGCCATCCAAGTTAAAATATTCCCTGTCACGCACTTGCTAGATCTAGCAAATTCTGGAGTAATGCTGACTGCAGGTGGTCGGTGAATGTTGGTGCTGTTAAAGATTCATAAAGCTATATTGGAGGGCACATGAAACTTAAGCTTCCTTTAGAACAATGTCTCTGTTTAAAACTACTCTCGTTTGGACCCAGCTGGGCGTTTAGTAATGCCAGCCACTGAATAAGATCTTTCAAGTACCTTATCCTCCTTACCTGTCAGACTGGCTCTCTGGTTTTTAAAGGAAATTTGCTTTCAAAGCTCTTGATCTCCCAACTCTTCTCTCTATCCATCTCCCATGTTTGTAACAGGAGAAAAAAGCCACAAAACTATGGAAAATGATAGCATAAATATAATGTAACTTCAAATATTGCCTTATAAAATCCTTTCCACATGGACGCTGTCTAACCAAGTTGATGTTACTCTTTAGAAGGATATTGATCATGTATGATATTTCCTTTTAATTTAAAAGCCAGTATGACTTTATCTGAAGTACTCTGTAGCTTAGAAATAGGATAAGATTGGGGGCCGGCTGTAGCCCAGTGGATAGGGCGCCGGTTCACCACATGGGAGACCCTGGGTTCGGTTCCTGGGGCCTCTCCGAGTGGGCAGACCGCCTTGAGAGGGCAAGCCGCCGTGGGCGGGGCAGAGCTGCCGTGGGCAGGGCAAAAAGCTGCCACGGGCAGGGCAAGTCGCCCGCGAACAGAGCAGAGCCACCCATGAGCAGAGCAGAGCCGCCCACGAGTGGGGCAAGCCACCTGGGAGGTGAGCTTACTCGGTGCATCGCCACAAAAACAGACACAGAAGAACGCAAAAATGAACACAGCAAGAACAAGCAGAAAGGGGGGGATATGTAACAAAAAAAAAAAAAAAGAAAGAAAGAAGAAATAGGATAAGAAGTGAAATTTTAATAAAAATAGGAAAAGTGCCCCCACTCTCCAACTCTCAATTCCCGTTTCTTCTCGGATGAGTGATTTATACAGGTAGATATCTATCATCCTTACTCTTTGGCAGATTTGGAACTTTAATGTACATTTAAATGAACTATTAAATATATTCTAAATAGTCAGAGTGTTTTGTGGTTACAAACTGTTTTATTTAAAATATTTATAAATAAACACCCACATAACCAATTAATTCCCTCCTCATCTCCAATGTTCCCAGGGACTCGAGGAAGAGGAAAGAAAGGGACTAAGAAATTCCACATATCATTGTTGGTAGCCATTGCCTCATGGTCACTTCTTCTCTAAAAAGAGACAATATATATTTCAGACAGTTTTGGAATGTGGATTTAAGCAATTCACAAAATAAATTAGCTTAATGTGTACTTTTTTCAGAAATCATTCCACATATGATATTGCATTTATTAAACCATCAAGTTAGAGGTTTTATGATTTGAATGGGGAATATTAAACACTGAATACATGCTGTGGGAGTTTGCAGAATTGAAACCTTTTCAAAAAAATCTGATAATGTCCATTGAATAGCCTTCTTTGACATCTCAAGTACTGTTTGCTCTCAAATTCTGTTGCTGATGATTGGAGAAATGCCAAAGGCTTAGAATATTGAGATCACTTAATTTTCAAAGCTTGGAAAGCAGTAAACAAAATAATTCCTTTTAACAGTTTTCAAAAATAAATCAGGAATTTAAATCTTAACATCATGCACTATAACATTTGCTTATATGCTGTTGTCAATCTTCCATTAAATTTGATTGGCCCTACTTAGTGAAGACATTTTGTAAAATGAAGGTTTGTCTCCCACTTCAAGGAAGATCAGCCAAGAAATTCATGGTTCTGAAAGATGGTTCTGCTTGACTGTTATATGAAAGCGTTCTTAAGTGAGAAATTCTCAACACTAGTTCTCATAATTTTATTTTATGGCTTACCCATTTCTCTTGCAAATATAGGCTGGTTGTATCTGCAGTAGTGAAAGAAAGCATTTTCCATCACCTTTTAGGTGATTGAAAAAATTAAGCTAAACACATAAGTTGTAAATAAAGATCCACAAGAAGAAAAGAAAAATTACTAGAAGATTTTTATGAAAAAAATTAATGAATAAATAAAAAGAACCTGAAGTAATGGGAGAGCAATGTGCTCAAAATGACTCTAGATATACCAAAGTTAAAAGCTAAAACTTGTATATTTAAATAGTTAACTAAGACCCAAACTAAATGAAATATTTATATCCCATGTTTTGTTTTGTGGTTTCTGAACTGAAAACCTTCAACTGTTTGAGCTCAGTATTCAGAGGGAAAATTCATGCTTTTCATGTGAGCTTTAATTTTTTTAATTCAATCATTTATTTGTGCATGCCTATACTCGATGAATATTTACTGTGTACCAGTTATGTACCAGGCCAAGTTCTAGGGACAAAACAGGCAAAGAGTTCTTTCCTCATGGAGCTTACAGGTTAATAGGGAGAGACAGACAATCAAGAATAAACATAATAAAGAAGCAAATTATGTAACATATTTTTGAAAGTGATAGGTATTGTGGGAAAGGATAAAGGGAGTAGGAATTGCAGATTACAACACTAGATGGTCAGGTTAAGCCTCATTGAGAAGGTAATATTTGAGGGAAGTCTTGAAGGAGGTAATGGAATTTGGAAGAAGAATGTCTCACATTCAAAATTTAGCTATAAATAAATTTGTTAACTTATACAAGACATGGATTATGTAATATGATACTGTTATATTTTCTGATATAACATTTAAGGTTCACCCTGGTATTTGATGATTTCTAACTTGATGTAATAAAAATAGGGTAATGATTAACTATGTAAGACATATACTTTACCAATATTATCTGTACTTCTAAGGCATAGGTTAATTTCAAGAAGAGGCTTAAAATTAAGCACAATAAACCCAAATTGGATAAACAAGGAAGTTCTTTAAAAACGCATTAGCATCTTTCTCACTCAGGAGACTCTATATTGTCTCCCAATAATAGACCATATAGATAGAAACTACAATGTCTCCCCCAACTTTACAAGTGCTTGTGTTCACATATACACATGACTTAAATATGAACTGATGGAATCTGAAATAACTCTGAAAGGATAATCCTTATTTTGAATCCTACCTGTTTCATGTACACTTAGAGTAATATGTAGCCTATCTTAAAGTCCCTGTCCTAGAAAAATGGAAAATTCTTAATTATAATTCAATTCCTAATTTAGAAATGGAAAATTCCATGTTTAATTTATTCTTCCTAGTCAGCTACCTAATAAGTATTAGGTTGAATTACAAACTAGTGAACTCAGAAGTCCAGGAATTGAATTTCTGCTCCACCATTTGCCAGCTGTTTGTCCTTGGGTGCATAACTAAACCTAATAGGACCTGTTTCCTCAACTGTAAAATGGAGGTATATAACGCTCGGAGGTGGTGAATGACTTGGCACAATTTAGGTACTTAATCATCTAGGTCAGAATCATGTCTTATGCTTTTTTTTGGCCAATATTAGAATAAATAACTGAATGTAAACAGTGGACGATTGCCCAAGGCCATATATAGTATCAGACATTACAGACTAGGTGTCTAAGAAAAGAGCTTTGTAGCACTGTGTCGAGAGTCTTGGAAGCCATTACGCAAGAGGCAGAACTTCAAATGGATCAAAAAGGAAGTATAAGATTTGGGTTGGCAGAGTAGCAATAGATGATTTCTGAAATGACTGGTGATTATGGTGGGTGTCAATGTACAAGGGTTTTGTGTGAAAGAAACAGTGCTTAAAGCACATTAACTCTCCATTCTGCTGTCATAGAAGTGTTGTTCCATGAGGGCACTGCAGACAAATTACTTTGCTTGTTGCTATATTTCAAATATACACATTTTACTTCCCAGTTGCCTATTATTTGTTGAAAGCGCACATGAAATGTCCTCTCCCTGCTCGGGAAAATGTCACCTTACTACTTGTTTATTAACATACATATAATCATCGTATGTCATGCACTTACACAGCCATAGTTCTATGATATGTTTCCTTTTGTAAACATTCTCATACCAGAACCCTTTGCATAACATTCACTGCAGACCTGAAATTTGTTGTGAACAAAGAGTTTCTAAACCAATGGTATCATGATCTTTTACTGTTATTAATGTGTACCATACATGCAGTAAAGTACACACATCTTTATTGTACTACAGTTCCATGTAACTGCCACCCAGATCAAAAGGCATTCTCCTACTTCTTCCTAGTCAATGCCACCCCCACATCCTACTTCCCGTTCCCGATAGAGTTCAATGTTATTTTGACCTCTATCTCTGTAAATTAGTTTTGTCTGTTCTTGGATATCATTTAAATAGAATAATATAATATGTATTCCTTTGTGCCTGACTTCTTTCACTTGTGATTATGTCCGTGAGATTTATCTATATAGTTGTGTGTAACTTTTCCCCTTTTTATTGCTGTGTAGTCATCCATTGTATGACTATACCACAATCTACTCTACTGTTGATTATTTTGGTGGTTTCCAATTTTTTTTTTTTTTTTTGCAATTATGAATAAAGCTGCTAAGAACATTTTTTTACATTTGTTTTGGTGGACATATGCACTCATTTCTCTTGGGTATATGCCTAGGAGTGGAATTGCTGAGTCATAGGGTAGACATACATTTAACTTTACTAGCTATTGCCAAACAGTTTTCCAAAGTGGTTGTACTAATTTAAACTCCCAAGAGCAATGTGTGAGAGTTCATAGCCATTATAGTTTAAAATATAATTGTTAAAATGTAATGTAATTGTGATTTGAAGACTTGAAAATTACAATTATTTTTCATAATTGCAGTTCACATGATGCTGTGTTTAAGTGAAAATTTTAAAAAAACTTTGGTTAAATTGATTTTTGTGAAAGTATATGAGCAGGATAGAACTTTAGGTACAGTTATTTCATAAGCCTAGATGACAACAGCATACAAAATCTAAATTAGGCTTTTAAGCTAGTTATATCATTATTTTGCAGTCAACCATTATTTGATTGCTGACCAAAAGAAAATCATCTCTCTCTCTTTCTCTCTTTCTCATCTACATTTACATTATCCTGTTGGCTTTACCTGGATGAGTGAAATAAAAACACTGATGGGATAAAGAAAGAATGTATTGTTTTTATTTTTATTTTTTATTTATTTATTTTTTTAAAGATTTATTTTTTTTATTTATCACATTTCCTCCCCCTCCCCTTTCTGCTTGCTCTTGCTGTGTGTCCATTCTTGTGTTCCTGTCTGTCTGCTTTGTCTCCCCCCTGTTGAGGTGACGCGCTGAGAACGGTCACTGCACAGGCGGCTTTGCCCCGCTTGTGGGTGGCTTCTGCTTCCATTCACGGCCGGCTCTGCTTCAGTTCACGGGTGGCTGGCTGCGCTCCGTTCGTGGGCGACCTGCCCTACCCGTGGCGGCTTTTTGTCCTGCCCACGGTGGCTCTGCCCGCCCATGGCGGCTTGCCCTTCCAAGGCAGTCTGCCCGCTAGGAGAGGTCCCCGGGAACCAAACCCGGGGCCTCCCATGTGGTATACTGGCGCCCTATCCCCTGGGCTATATGGCCGGCCCCTGTGTTGTTTTTAAAACTGCAAAATTTACATGAAATATCAATCTGTCTGGCTTAAAATGGTACATAATCCAAAATTAATTTGAAATATATTTTGAACTTGGATAAGAATGCAACTAATGCTTAGAGAAATTCTACCCTAAATTTAAAATAAAATTCTGCAGCTAAATTCTGATCATGACAACTCAGAAGGCATAAGGCCTAATTCAAACACACTCGCTTAGAATAAATTAATCATTTCCACTGCTGGCTGAATCTAAACAAAATCACAGTGAAGAATGTTAAGGATGGTCACAGGTAACTTAGATGTCAGTATGCTCTTTTCTTCTTTTCAGCACAATTTATTTCTGATTCATTCTTCCTCTAAGTTCAGTGAAGATACTATATATTTTGTTTTGGAATATTTCTTACTGGGTTATATGTGGAAGAGATGGTTAAATACAAATAAGGAATATAAATACAGAACTTGGGACCTGCACAGTATTAATCTATTTTTAAACTTTAAATGAGTAGAAGTCCACCTAAGTGGCATAGAATATCTAGTAAGATAACAGATATTCAACAGACTAAAGATTATGGTCTATCCTCTTAAATTGTAAGAGGATGAATTTGGGGCAGGATTCAAGTGAATCAAGCATTCCACTTATGGAGGCAAATTTTTTCCCCTTCAGTAATAAATTTGTCCACTATCTGCTTTCAAAATCCTTTATATAAATGTCTCAACTAATTAATTATTTTTATAATGGTAACTAAGCTTTGCTGATGGTGTGTAGTTAATAATTTTTGTAGTTAGGAAAAACAAAAGATCACATCAGTATTTACATATATTTATTCTTTTGGTGCTTAGTGATTGTCTTTTAACTTTTCACCACTTGTTACTCATTCCATAAATCAAGGACCCTCTAGGACTTGTGGCTTTTACTGATATCATGTTGGATTCATTTCCCATGTAGATTTCTTTTAAAATTGAGATCTAGAGGCTTAATATTGAATTTCTTAAGGAACTCAAGAAACATTTCCAGAAGAATTTTCAGATCCTCAAATGAATCATAGAGCCACATGACCTTAAAAATAATCAACCATTGTTGGATCTGTGCTTCTAATAATTTATAATATTCTGAAAGGTGCTACAAATTGAATTTTATGTGTCATATTTTAATATTAAAGCCATGGAGTTTTCAGATTTGCCCTGCCTAGAGAACGAGTTGTTTTATGCCTTTTGCTCTACTCAATTCTGCATCCTTTATAGCTCCCCTATTGGGTGAACCATATGAAATGACCATATTGTAGGTAAAAAGTAATAGGATTTCATAATTTCATATGGTTCAGAGTAGTGTGTTAATTATGACACCCCCCCCCCTTTTTTTTTTTTTTGCTTTACCATATTTTATGTTTTGTGGAACAAATTTGATGGAAGAAAGATGTCATCTATGGTAAATAAGGCAAGGTGATGCTCATTGAATTATTAACAATAATTTGCAAAATACTCACACATCTGCTATTATATTTAGAATAACTCAAATTATTACTACTAATTTTAAAAGTGCAAAGTATTAGCAATTAGTCAATTTAAAAAATTTTGAAAGCATTTTTACCATGAGGCAGTTTAATGGTTTGTTCTGGTTTTATTTAAATAATCTAAAAATTAGACTTTAACATGCTACAGCACCAACAGAAGATCTTTCTGAGAATGTATGAGCTAATAAATCCATGCTTGGTAATTTGAAGAATTCAAAGTGAGATAGAGGGAGAGAGAGAGAGAGAGAGAGAGAGAGAGAGAGAGAGAGAGAGAGAGAGGATATATAACTATCCTATATAACCATTATAGGATATAATTTATCCTATAAAATTACATAAAGTTTTGATTCCATGGAAAAAAAGTAGTTTATAGGACAAATTAAAGACAATATCCATAGGGAAGGCTGGCCATAAATAGTGAAGAATATCAATATGGAATACTGTATTAGCCAAAGGGGTGTCTTTGGAAATATACCAATAATTGGTTGGTCTTTATAAAGGGTATTTATTTGGGGTAGAAGCTTAACAGTTACCAGGCTCCAAAGCATAAGTTTCTTCCCTCACCAAAGTCCACATGTTAGAGCAAGACAGCTGCCGATGTCTCCAGTGCTCAGGCTTCTGGGTTCCTCTGTTCCCAGGGCTGCATTTCTCTCTGGGCTTAGCTTCTGTTTCCTCCACAAGTTCAGCTGTAGACCATGAGGCTCTCTACGCTTTGCATCTCTCCACAAGGCCAGCTATAGACTATCAGGCGAATGGCTTACTTCTCTCCTCCTGGGGCATCCTCTCCAACATCAGAGCTGCATCTCAAAAATCTGCTTCTCAAATCTGCTGCTCCCTCTGTCTTTTGCCTTGCCTTTTATACTTGAGACTACATCCACTGAGGGGCGGGGCTCAATGCCCTACTAACATGGTACAGTTAACACCCTAATCATAACCTAATCATGCCCAGATTAACAGATCAGTTTACAAGCATGATTCAATTTATATTTTTGGAACTCATAATTACATAAAACTGTCAAACCATTATAAATACAAAGACTTTTTGCACATTGAAATACTCCAGTTCATCCACTAAAGTTGTGTTTTTCAGTCATTTACTTAATTTAAAGTAGTTTTTGAGTGCCAGTATGTGTCAGGCACTGTTTTAGCTGCTTTGGATACACCAATGCCCCAAACATGTAAAGATGACTCCCCTCATGGAACTTCATTTCTAGTAGGGCGAGGCAGGTAACAAACAGTAAACTTAATAAATAAAAAAACTTTATGACTTCATAGAAATTCTTAAGTCCTGTGGTAAAGGAAAAGTGGAGCAGGGGACGGGGAGGGAGGGCCTTGGGGAGGAAGTGTGGTTGTAATTTTCATTACAGTAGTCAGGAAATCCCTGGTTTGGAAGATGGTGAATAAAGTCTTCAGAGAAGTAAAGAAGACATATGCCTCTATTACTTATTCCTCAAAGAGCTTAAAGAGTGATATACAGAACAGTGTATCTTAGTGTGTGGGGGCTGCTGTGACAAATATTGCACAATGGACTGGCTTAAACTACAGGACTTTATAATCTCACAGGTATCACCAGCCATGCTTTCTCCTGGATTCTGTAGTGTTCTGCTGCTGGCTTGCTGGCAGTACTTGAAGTTCCTTGGCTTCTAGATGCTTCTTTGCCTCCATTATATGGCATATAAGGCCCAGCCTGATTCAATTTGGCCTTACCATCTTGAGAGATTCTATTTACAAATGAATTCACATGCACAAGACTCTGGATTAGGACTTGAACATACCTTTTATGGGAGACATGATTCAATCCCCAACAGGAATGAAAGCAAGGGTCTTCCAGAAGAGCCGCAGTGGTGAGCTAACTGTTAAATTAGATTCTTAGGTCAGAGTCTGAAATCAAGCAGCTAAAGCAGAGGGGCAGAGGCATCAATGCCAGATAATTAGATCAGGCTTCTTATCAAAGTGAGAAAAAGAAATGTGAAGTTAGGTTCCTGTTTACTTTCTATGCTCCCTTCACCATACCCGAATTCCTTGAAGAAGAAACATTGTTCTTTTTTCCTTTTTCTAGAGTTATCACATGTCTGAAAAATATGTGTGTGTGCTATCACAGTTGGTTAAAGGAACTGATGAATGATGCATACCCTTATAGCTTCTCTAGGTATAAGGTTGAATCATATCTTATTGCCATTTTGCAGGAAAAAGTAATAGAATTTCAGAATTTCAAGATATAAAACATTGGCAAAGTCAAGAAGGGTAAGGAAAGCATCAGAGTTTAGGCTCACAAGCATAAATTTTAAAAAATCAAAAAAATCATGAAAAGTCTCTGTGAGATTCAATTATCTGTTATTTTTGTATTCTTAGAAAATAACATACTTAGGGGCAGGAATTATACTTTATTTTTAATGTTTATTCCACAATGGACATGTTAAAGTAATAATTCTTTCCTCTAAAAGATGAGGGAAAAAGAAAAGAAATAAACTGAATATACTTATTCATTTGCATTTACTGAACCAGGTGTTCCCAAATACTAAATGATTCCCAGAGAGTGTTAAGTGTTTTTGGAAGCTATACTTTCTTTTCCAGGTTGACCAGGACCATTATGAGATCTTGACAGAATATGATCCATGTTTCAAGAAATGACAGTTTCTTGTATCATTTTTTTGTGCTCCGAGGTGAACAAGGTATTACGATATACTATACCATATACTACAATGTCACTACCATCTAAAATATATTAAGATAAAACTTTTACTTTGAAAAACCATCTTCTTCTCCTGAATCACTGAAGAAAAATTGATATATTTAATAAAGAGACCATATTCAAAGGGATATTTTGGGGAGACAAGAATCCTAACCAGTATATAGGATTCACTGAGATCTGAAATCTCTTATAATTGTTAGTTATGGCAATCATAATTTAACATAATTTGATTATTCACCTTATAGCTGATGCAGGGAATGGTGGTAGATGACAAGTGTATTTTAGACATCAAAAACAGTAATATGTCCCTAACAATAGCTGCGTGAAACTAAAAGCAGTGAATTATAAGAACTGAATTTTGAAAGAACACCTTTGAAAAAAAATAAAATAAAACAACGAAACATCAAAGTAAAGATCCTAGCCAGATTTTTACTGAGTAATTCAGAAAGATTTTTAACAAACATTTTGCCCTCCAGTGGTTTTTTTTTTAATGAATTATCAATTCTTTTTTTTTTTTCCCGTGGGCTCCCAATTTTCTAGCTTCATTGGCTTGGGTAACCTGAGAAAGGCTCACATTGTGTACACATAGGAGGAACCTTGGGAGGCCAACCCAATTTGATTGTCCAATTTCATGCTTGCAGTAAGAATGATGCCAGGAATGATAGGAGTCCCTAGTATATGATGATTAAGTTCAGGCTTGACAAGATAGGTCGACAAAAGGGCAATCATGCTTGATTCATCTCATTGCCAGACTGGAAAAGAGAGAAAAGCAGTGACATAATTACCCCGATTCTGCAGACCTCAACTGCAGTTGATATTAAGCAACTACAGATATCAAGCAAAACTAGTCCTCAAAACAATTGCAATGTAGTTTAAAGAGGAAGGTCACTGTCTTAGCAAATAAAACAAGGCGTACAAAATCAAAGATAAGGATTTTTTTCAAATGTGGCTTGCTTAAATCAGAATGAGAGAGAGCAGAGAACGCAAGCCACTGGTTGTAGAAGAAAACCAGGAGATCTGTGCCAGGAAACTCAAATGGTGACTCTGCTAGTTCTCCAGCCTGCTTTGTGATCCTGGTCAAATTCTTTGGGCCTCAGCTTTCTCACCTTTGAAACAAAATGTATGAGCTATCATGAGTAGTTTCCATGAATCCGGGTTTATGGACAGAGGCAAGGAGTAGCAGGATCGATTACATCCTAAAGAGTTATAATTTGAATATTTATGAAAGCAAAATTAGCTAGTGATAAAAAAAAAATGGGACAGAAAGGCAGCTGAAGGCGAATGCAAATTCATCTTAATGAATTCAGAATATGGTATCAAACTGGTCGAGGCAATTCTTTCAAGAAGGAAAAGAATGAAACATATTCTGTCTCTAAATTTCCTCCACTGTAGTCTCGTTGCCTCTTCTCTATGTTCACCTTGTTTTTTTCTCTTTACTTTCCTCTTTCTGGTAACCATGGTGATGCTCCCTCCCAGCAACCTTCTTTACCGCCAGCCCTTTTGGTAACATCCGATTTTCTCCACTCATTGATGAAGGGAGCTAACAATGCCGTGAACATTATTTTATTTATTAACATTTTTCTCCATCCTTTTTCTGCAGGAAATAAATGCAGGGAATTATTCCTACTTAACCTCCCTACATAAGGGGCACTGTGAAACAAGGATATTCAACTGCTAATTTCAGTTGCCAACAGGAAGGGGATACTGATTATGTCAGAGATTCAATTCCCTATTTCGTCCCTCAGGGACTGTAAAACCCCAGAACTCAAGTTGGTTGCCACCTCCTTTTGCTTTTGTATGTACATGGAATAAAATTGATTGCCCACAAAAATCACACATCATCCCTGGTTTCCTAATCCTCTTTGTTTTTTTGTTGCTGTCTCCCTTGTAAGGAAAACATTGCTGGAGTGCGTAATTATCACAATTACAAAGGGATTGAATTTTCCATAAAAAAGTATGCAAATATATACATTCCTCTAATGAGCACATTTATTTATTTTGGAATAAGCAATACCCGATACCCAGTTTTAAAAATATTATAATTATCTGTCAATGACAAAACATCAAAGAATCTTCTGTTCACATTTATGTGGATAATAAAAATTCCCATAAACTATCATTTAGTCATGTCTAGTTTGTGTAGTCTAACTTGTTATCCCATATGCCTGAAATAATGCCTCTCCATTTAAGCATGGAGTGTGTGTGTGTGTGGTGTGTCTGGATATTAACACAAAGGAGACCAGATGACATTCATAGGCTTATAAGACTAGACTCCCAGGGACACACTTGGATAGATGCAATTAAAATGCCTGTCAGGCATTTGATATGAGAAGCCACGATGGCAAACCGCTAAATCGTATGCCAGGGCTGCATCCCATTGTCAGTGAATGATGGCGGAGCAGGGTGGCTTGTCATCTTTCTCGAAAATTCTGAGGCTAGTGAGCTCTCTCTCCCTCTCCCACTCGCCTTATTTTCCTTTTCGCCACTGCGGGGACTTTTTCTAATTTGCAGCTTCCCTCCCCCCGGCCTCCCCCCCGCCCCCCACACACACAGCACACACAGACAGGAGCTGGTGGCTTGCAGACTGCGTCTGTCTGGAGCTAGAGAGGCAGAGCCAGCCTGTGGAGAATATTGCTCCGGAAGGAGGATTCTGCAGCAGTCCTCAAACGCTAGGCTGGGGTGGTATCGCTGCATATGAGCTGGTAATGGCTTGGGATTTTTGTTTTGTTTTGTTTTACTTTTCTGTCCATTTTTCCCCCCAAAGGATCTGCTTTGTGTGATTTCAGAGTAAAATGCTTTAAGATTCGTAATTGCGCTTCCTAAAAATTCAAGTGCTGCATTTTCCATACTACAGATTTCAAGGCATAGATTTATTATCTGGATATAAAGAATGCATTTTCTTATTGGTGAGTTACGATTTTCAATCTTTAGTTAACAAATCTGAATATGTTATTTTTTCCCTTTTGTTTTGTTTCAGTAGATTCTTCAGCTTTTTGTCTTTAAAGGAGGAAATATTGATTGGGAGCTACTCATTCAGAAAATTAAAAGGTACCACACGTTTTGTCTGAATGTTTAAATGAGGGAAAATCAGGGAAGAATTGAAATGTTTTTGATCAAAATAATCTCTCTATGGTTGGGCTTTTATCCTTAAGCCTACGTTGATCATTGTCTAGAGCATGTATAATTTGTATGCAGATAATACCATTTTCCAAGACTATTTTGATTAGAGGATGTCTAAAGAATCGAGACTTTTGCCTATGTTGCAAGTTATTAGCAAATATCAATGTGCCTGGTTTATTTGGGGATTATTTTATTGTGGCAGTTTTTTAAAAAATGTCCAAATTTCCCTATCCGATTTAAAATTCCAAAATTTGAATTATACTAAGTATACTAAGAATACTAAGAAATATACTAAGTTATGATTGTGTCTGAAGGAACTCTGCTAATAAGTGATTTTTTAAAAAAGCTTAAATTCAGTAGCTTGCCTTTCCCAGGTAGAATGAGTGCTAGAGATGAAAACCCAGGAATGACTCAGTATTGTTGGTTTCTGCGAATAAAATACCGAAACTTCTTCTTTGATGCTTTAGTTTTAATCACAGATATATTTAAAGGCTGAGGATGCTAGGTATTAAAAGAACTGATTTTTATTATCCTTTATTTGGCTTTGACAGCATAAGAAATTAATCTTTCATCTTGCCACAGAAGTGGTTGAATCCATTGATCCTGGGCCTTTTGCTCACGTGAAAAATATTAATTTTCAAATTTAGTATCAGTAGGCATATTGATTTGGGAGGGTGGTCTTGGGTGTTACTTTTTCTTAATTTTTTAAGATTATTTTTTGGTTTTAACATATACTCATGTCAATAAACCATAAATTTGTAATTTGCCTTTCAAAAAATGGAAGACATTTTCTGAATTGCTGAGAAGATCAATAACATCTTTTAAACATTTCCATGGCATCTGTGTAGAATTTCCCCTCAAGACTATTAGTCCAAGATGTTTTATGCAGTAAGGTTAGTTTTTTCCCAATATACTTCAAAAATGGTTAACTATATACTGACCCTGAAATACCAGGAGTATGTGAGTACATTTGTAGCAGTTGAATATTTGTAGCAGTTGAAGGAGACTAATGCATTTTCCTTGTTTAATTTTCTCTGCAATGTGTAATTATGAGAACCTTAATTTATTCATTCCACAAGCACTTATTAAGAGCCTTACTGCTGTGAGTAGTTATTGTGGGAGAGGAAAAGGGCAGATGACACCGTCCTTACCCTTCCAGAATATAGGAAGCATCACATAAGATACTTGATCCAAAGAATGAATTCCATAAAATAAAGCAGAATGTTTTGCAAAAGGAGTTTGTCTTATATCAGATACTTAACAAAATCTTGTAGACTGGTCTCAGAGACACCTGAAGTATATTGCTTCTTTCCTCAGACATCATTTTCAGTGGAATTATGTAAGAAATCCCCAGATAGGACTTCCCATTCCCCCTGGGTCTTGTAGAACCCTTGGGACCATTCTCCCTTTTGAGGGTTCCTTCAGAGAAGGTGAAACCTTTTCGTGTTTGGTGAAAAAAATTATTTTTGGTATTTTCCCATCTAACTAAATCCATACAGCAAATCTTTCATGTGAGACTCTGTTTCTTAATCTTCAGACTCATTTAGCAACTCATTATATTAATTTTGAACTTTGAGGTAATTATATGAATTGGAAAAGAATGAAATTTTTATTTAACTCCTAAAAAATTGGATTCAATATATTGTCAATAGGAACTAATAAGGCCTGTTGCAATTGGTCTAGGGACTGGGGGAGTAGCATATAACCTCACCAAGAGCCTCTTGATAGGCCTCGCCTGAATTTTCTAGGACTATTTAAAAATTAATATAGGGGTGTGGTGATAGATTATGTGTAATAAACCGAATTTTATTAAAATAGACTTAGGTAGTCAATTCAAAATAGAATTTGCCTATTGGGCCCTAAAAAAGTCAGGGATCTCTATTTTGGTTTTTGTAAACAGTATCATCTTGACAGTAGTTAATTCCTTTACTGAATTCTTTACTCACATAGAATAGTGCTTGGACCATAGTAGAAGTTCAAAAAATATTTCATATAATTATTCAATGGATAAATGAATTAATCAGCATTTCCATCCCCCTCCCTTTTTAAAATTTTTTGTGAGATTATACACTGTGATACAGACCTTTGGCACTCTTTAAAAAGTTACCCAAGATGTTCATTTTGTGTCTCAAATAAAAATAATCTAGATAATTAACACTGGGTAGTAAAGCAGATGAACCATGTGTAGAAATTTCTCCAGGCTCCATGGCAAAAGAATTTCTTATTTTAGGTTAAGATGGGAAGTATTTTTGAAACGTCCCCTTTCACTTTCATCAGCTAAGGGAAAGATGCCAAACTACAGCATTAGTTTTGCTTTATGGATGCTTCCTACATACTATGCCCGGGCTTGACATTGTTTATTGCTTTATGCCTTCAGCCAAGATTTTGCTGCAGCATAAAGGAGGAGGGTTTTTTTTTTCCATTCCCTATAAATGTAATACTAGAAATGATGTCATATGTACCAGTTCATAATGAGCAACAAAGCATTTAGCAAGAGCAAGAAAATTGTATATTATGAAGGAATCCATAAAGAAATTTCTGTCATCTCAATAACCTTAGAAAATGCCATTTTTTTTCTTGTTGTCATTTATGGCTATTAATAAATAATATATTTTTTGTAATTATCTATATTCCAGGTGCTACCCTAAGCCTTTACATATTTTACCTCATTTAATTCTTCCTACAATCCTGGGAAGTAGGTATGGCCTCCATTTTATAGATGAATGGACTTTGGCTCCAATTGGGCAATCAACCCAAGTCTGACCCCAAGGTCCTTCATATTAACCACTACCAATTACCTTATTTTCTAACATATTTTGGTACATAACCATTGTCTTAATGTTTTATTTATGCATATAATAAACAATAAAGTTAAAATAGTATGCTTGTAGATTCTTGTTTATATATATATATGTATATATGAATATACATAACTGAAAAAAGTTCAAAATGGACAAAATCAAGAAACAAATAAGCATGTAGGGAACAGTGTCATTAACAGTGTAAAAATACCACATTCAACCTCTAGTACAACTAACCAATCCAGAAAAACTGGGAGCACTAACATTACACAAGTATGCATTAAGACTCTCTACTTACAATGTAGCTTACAATGGAACACTTAGGGAGCTGTTGGGAGCAGTGGAGTAAGACAAGGTTGTAACATCAAGGCTTGTTGGGACCATAAAAGAGAGATGAATAATTTCTTGAGAGGCTTCATTGTAGAGCAGGATTACTAATAATTGTGAAGAGGCTCAACAGAAAATATTTCATGGAGGATGGGTTTATTGAGGTGGATCATAGGGATGAGTAGTATTCAAAGGGGAGCTCTTGCATCGAGGAGCTCAAGGATGAGCAAACATTAGCAAAGGAACCAAAGGAAGTGAACGTGCTTGAAAAGCATAGACTGATCTCATTTAAATTCTAGGGCAGAAAAGGGGGAATCTTAAAAGAAAAGGATGGAAAGTTACCTGAATGATATTAGGTTGTAACTAATGAAATGGCAAATATTTGACCATTTTTTGTCTATGAAATAAGGATTTCACCCAGTTCAACATAAAACATTGAGAAGGCACCTTAAAGCCAACTTGAGGAGTTCTTATCTTAATTGAGTATGCCATGGGAAGCCATTGACTTTCTTTTGAACAGAAGACCCCTATGTCCTAAATTGTGTGTTCAGATGATTTATCTTATAGCACTGTGTGAGATAAATTAGAGTTGTGGGTGAAAGCATGTTGAAGAAAGTAGAACTTCAGAAGCTGTCAAAAGATAATACAGGAAAGAATAAAAGCCCAAAGAAAGTGTTGATTGTGGGCATGAAAGAGATGGTAGGAAAATGAAAGATGTTTCTGAGCTCAATTTCATATATAGAGTATAGCAACTGCTTAATTGGTGGGAGGAATGCAAAGCAGAAGAAGGAGTCTAAGGTTTGAATTTGAGATTGAATCTGATGACCGGGAAAATGTTAGGGGAAAAGGTAGATGTAGCTACTGAAGAAAAGAGGCCCTCTTTCATTTTATTGGATCCTTAGTCTCTAGCCCACTGCCTAATGCAAAGTAGGCCCTCAACAAATGCTGAAAGAATGAGAACGTGAATGAAAAATGAAGAGATAGGTTTGGGACATGATGGTTTGATATGCAAGTGGACTGATCTAGCAGATTCTGGAACTCTGAAAAGAGAATTGGGAAGTTAGTAAATGGATGAGATTACCAAGAGGAGGAAAGAACCAGAAAGAGAACTCTTGGTAGCACCTGCATTCAGGATGAGAATGAGGAACAGGAATTGGCAAAGTTAAAGGAGGAATTTTTTTTTTTAAAGGAAAAGAAAAAAGAGGACATGCAATGCAATGGAAAACAGGGCTATTTATTATTTAAAAAATTAGTCTACATTTTGGAAAATGTGTAAAACTTAGAAGAACATAAAGAAGGAAGTAATAGTCATCCATAATTACACAATCCAGAATCTTTGGTTAAAAGTTTTTAACCCTTTTGGCTTCTCTTCTTTCATGCTGTTGAATATAAATCTACATAATCAGGATGAAAAGAATACAATATTGAGTTCTGTTTTTTTTTTCCCACTCAGCAGTATCTGAAACATATTCTTTCATCATATTGCCATTTGCATTGTGTTCTAACATGTATACATGGGACATTTTTATTCCCTATTATTTCCAGTTGTTCACTATAATAATAATAATGCTGCTATGGAATATTTTGTATATCACTTTTATGTGATATTTCAACTTGTTTCCAACAGATACTTCCTAACAGAGTAACTGTATCATAGGTAATATATTGTCACATTTCTTGCCAGAAAAGATGTGATGGTTTCAAATTGAGCCTCTTCTTTTCTCCAAGAATGAGAATCTGATATTCTTACCTGCTCTGTCCCAGTCTCTGTGACAGATACTTTAATAGTCACAGTAATTCTCATATAAATTATATTAGCCTCATTTTACAAGTGAAGGAACATAGACCTAGCGAGTTACACAAGGACATATACCTAGCAACGTTTCAGAACTAGTTTTGAATAGGGGTCTGTCTCCAATCTAGACAAATAGTGGGAACAGAAACAAGATCTTGAGAAGTGAGTAAGTGAATTAGGATATGAAAAAAAAAGGAAAACCTTCTTAAGAAGTCGAGGACTCAGAGAAAAGAGACAGGAAGCATGTAAGGCGAGGGTATAGATTGAAGTGGGGCTTGGCTGCCTTTTAGCATGGGGAGGCCTAAGCCAAAGGGTAGGGGCAAATGGAGGTGCTGTGCTACATGTGTAAGGTAGAACAAGGCCCTGACTGAAAGCAGTTAAAAAGCACAGACAAGGATTTGGGCTTGGCAAGCAAATGCATCTTCCTTATAGATAAGAGCAAGGGAAAAGAGAGTGAGACTTTTCAAGTGGTAAAGAAGATACAAGGACCTCAACTATCATTTGGCCTTTATCTTACACTGGAGGGAAATTCACTTATTCATTCACCTAATGTTTATTGAACACCAAATTCCATGACTTTTTCCTGCCCTCATGGAGCTTTCCTTCTAGAGGAAGGAAATAATCATGAGTAAATATAAAATACTTCTGAGGTGGTTGTGCAGAGTGGCTTATAAGGAGATAAGAGTAGAAGCTGGGAGATATGCTTCTCAAACTTGAAAGCATAGTGAATCACTTGGGGCTCTTATTAGAATGAAGATACAGAATCAGTAGGTCTGGGAGGGGCCAGATAGTCTGTATTTTAACAAGCTGCTAAGTGATGTTGATGCTGCTGGACCATGGACCAATATTTTGATTTAGAAGGCAAAGTGTCCAGGTGAGAAAAAGTAGAAATGATTGAGCAGGTGTTTTGAGCCAAGTATGATCCCTTCTGCATGTACAGCAATACTGCATGCTTATTAAACTCTTTGAGCTTTCCAAATCTCTTCTGAACTTTTTCCTTTCAATGCAGTTGTTGTTTTTTTTAAAAAAGATTTATTTTTATTTATTATACATCCCCCCCTTTTTGCTTGTTCTTGCTGTGTTCATTTTTCTCTGCGTTCCTCTGTGTCTGCTTGTCTCCCCCTGCTGGGGCGACCTGCCTAGTCAGCTCACCGGCGCGGAGGCCCGCCTACTCATGGGGGCCCGCCTGCTCGTGGAGGTTCGCCCTTGCCCGCGGGGACTTGCCTTTGCCCGAGGCAGCGTGCCCCACCCGCCCCGCCCACGTTGGCTTGCCTTCTCAAGGCAGTCCGCCCGTTCGAGGAGGCCCGGGGACTGAACCCGGGGCCTCCCATGTGGTAAACCGGCATCCTACCAACTGGGCTAAACAGCCGGCCCCCAATGCAGTTGTTTTACGAAAGATCTATTAAATCAGCCCAAACAAGCTACTAGCATTTCATTCCTACTGCCCATGCTCAGTGCTTATTATGCTAACCTAAATGCCATATAATTAATTCTTATGCTCAAGTTTTGGGATGTAATTCCTTATAAACTTGTCCCAGTGTCTTAACTCCAATTCTGTTCTCTGCTTGTTGATTTTTAGTGACCTTTATCTTCCTCTTTGCCTGGATATTCAGTGCAGTACCAGCCTGCTAACCTCCTCAGCCCCCTAGCTTGTAACATCCATCACACCACTCTGTGCTTATTAGTGAAGCAGCTTCCAGGTATCCACATCCTGTCTTCTTGCCACTCCCAATCTGATACAAGCCTTGAGAGACTTTGTTTAAAGCCACAGAGGAATACTGGGGATAGTATCTAATTTAAGTAATGTGCTTTCTCCACCAAACTAATTTTTTCTTTGGTGGGCTGTTTCGGTTGGTGAGCACCACTGCATTCCTCTAAAGGATTCGTCAGTGCTCCACAGAAGAGTGCATGTGTTTGTAGACAATTAGTGGGGCTGAGTGTTCTCGATAAGCCTTGACAGGCTCTGCCAGGAGGATGTCATCTTTCTGCCTAGAGTGCTAGGTTGTAGCCAGGTTCCGCCTTTTGGCTGCAGGCACTTGGGAGCATTTACCTGTGTCCTCTGCACCACACATTGCAGTTGTAAAATGTCTTTTTTAAAAAAGGCTGTAAAATAAATTATATGACAAACTTTCCCACCAAGAAAGAGCAGCTTAAGTGTATGTTAAATATCCACGATGTCCTCACCCCTCTTACATTTATCCTTTGTTTAAAGAGCTAGTTCTCCCTCTGAACCTTACCATGACTGTGTCTCTAGACATTTGGTAATTTGGTGGTATTCTCAAACCTCTAAGCAGGCAGGAACAGTGTCATTAGAAACTTAAAAAATCCAGAGAAATGCTAAACTGGTTTTTGTAGGAATAGAAGTCAACTTAAATTTATAACCATATTTCGAGTAAAATACCTAGGAAAGCTCCATCGGGGAGAAGCTATGTTATAGACACATTTACCCTCACTATGTTATGAACACAGAAAATGTCCTTGCTGTGTGTGCCAGATTGAAGCTCTGGACACGAGTGTCCTCTGTGTGTGTGTGTGTGTATAACACTAGTCTTTCTCTCATAGTCAGTGTTCATATTCTTTAAATATTCAAACTGGAGTTGGTAAAGATTTCCAGAACTCAAATATTATGTCCATGCCCTTTTGCCATTCACTCAATAACTAAGAGGGGTGAGGTTTTAAATTCATGAGTCTCTTTATGTCTTGAGTCTCAAAGTAGCACTGGGTCATCTTGGGTCTTCCTGATACAAATGCTCTCTCTCTGAAAAGAATCATGAATCAACAATCTTTTATGTGGCTGTCATTTGGGTCTGTCTCAGATGGTTTGAATCAAACTTTCTTCATATTTTCTCCTGGTGTTATTCTTTCTGGATTATGAGCACTTAGGAAATGTACATTGATCCACATCTGGCAATTGTTAAAACAAAATTAGTCTATTTAACACATCGAAACGAAAATATATTTCTTCACAATGGATAGGAACTTTAAAATGATGTTTCTTTTAGGAAGATCTTAGGTTTTTTTTTTCAAGGTGGTCAATTATTGTAGTTAGTTTTCTGCAGAAATACTTTCTCTCTCATTTAGGGTTTTCTCAAGATTTTGTGGCTGTGTGTACAGAATATGATACAACATATATAGGCATTAAGGATTCTTTTCACATAGTACCTAAGTGTGTCTGGTTAGTATGTTTTGAGTTCATCTGAAAGGGAATTTGTGATATTCCAGAGTCTTAGAAAACCATAATTAGACCACCTATACTTTAAGAAGTTGAGACAGAATTCCATGTAATTATTGACTTTCCAAGATTACATTGGTACTTGAGGAGCTATGAAAACAAACAATCAAAAAATTTTAAAAACATACCAGAGCTCATGATACCAAGTGAGTAACTCATATAACTAAAAAAATCAAATCCAGTTGGACTGCTGTATATACTTTTCTACTACAAGAGAGTGGAGATTCTGAGGGCTAAAAGGGAATTAATAAATGCAATACAGCTTAATATGTGACTGCAGTTTTAGTTCTACTCCTTAAGGTATGTTCAAAAAACCCTGGCTTGTAGACTTTGGGTTAAACAATTGTTGGAATGATACAACTAGTTAAGAAGTTGCATTTAGACCTTAAGAAAAAAATAACTCCTATACAACTTTTTAAAATCATACAAAGCATTTTCGAATGCTCATAGAAATCTCTGGGATGGGAAAGGCAGATCTTGTTATTCTAGTTATTACAGATGGGAAAACTGAAGTTTGAAGAATGAAAATGACCTAAGTCACCCCACTAGAAAAGTGGCATAAAACTGAGGCTTGAATCCTTGTACTGACTCCAAGGCCATTACTTTCAACTACTCTGCAACTAAAGGAGATAAGTGAGAGCATTATCCTTAAGCTGGGACATTTTTCTAGGCTTTCAACTTTTTATTTTTCCAAATAAGGGCATAAAGAAAAAAGAAATCAAACAACCATCTTCTAAAAAGACCATTTTAATAGCCCCTACCCATAGGAAGGGCATACTTTCAGCATAATCAGCACATCCTAAGAAAAGGCAGTTGGCAACCATGCCAGGACAACAAACATTTGGCTTACTTCATTGTGGAACAATGAAAATATCATCACAGATCAGCAGCATTTTGTGGCAGGCATTTGAGAGCCATGATGTCATGTCTAAGGTGTATGTTAGGTAAATTTAGGTTCAAAACTTATTTGAACAACTTACTTGCTTTGTGACTTTGGAAAAGCCAAGTTACTTCTTTGAGTCTTGGAGTTCACATTTGCAAAATGGCAAAAATATGACTGCATGATATTGTAAGGGGTAGACAAGTTCTCTCAGGTAAAGACACCAGGATGGTCCCCTGCATAGGATAATTACCTAATCCATGTTAATTCCCCTTGACTTGTTTTCCTGACTAAAAATTACAGAAAAGTGTTGAGGATGCAAGGAAGTGAAGGCTCCACAGAATGTGGCCTTTAGGATTCTGGGTTTCCTGTTTATTGATGAGACATTGGGGAATATATTCCATTCTCCATTGGCATCTGAGAGGATGAGAAAAAAATGTGGTGGTGGGAGCAGAATCAATGCTGTTGGGGTTCTGCTTGTTATTTTATGGAGGGACACTTTTAAGTAGGACACATATGCTACTTACATGTCCCCTGGGATCTTATGCCAGAAAGGTGTTTTGAGTTCCACCCTCTCTCCTGAGCTCTTACCCTTTATCCAACTGCCTATTGGACATTTCCACATGAATGTCTCACAGAAACAGCAAACTGATGTCACCTTTCCCTCTAAGACTGCTTCTCCCTCCCTGTTCATCTCACAGAGAATGGCATTGCCATCCACTTAGTCTCTTAAGCTAGTGACTCTCATTCTCCACCTCTTGCCTTTCCATCTCCCCTGTCTCTCACTCTCCAAGTCCAATCAGATGTAAGTCCTGACCCATTGACTTCCTAAATATCTGCCACCATCGCTTCTTTAGATAATCGTTTCTGCCTTCGGATCATCCCACCCCAAATCCATAGCTGCCACAGTGATTTTTCTACAACAGAAATCCAGTCATGTCACTCTCCTGCCTGAAAACCTTCACTGGCTCTTCATCACTTCCAGGGTCAGATGGAAGCTCCTTAGCAGCATGGCATTCCGGATGTGACTCCTGCCCATCTCTCTGGCTCCATCAAACACCTCTTCCGCATATGCAATCATGGCTGCCACCTTTATGCTGCTAAATTACTTGTACTATGAA
>PVKH010001215.1:18954-31689 GCA_004027955.1 Chaetophractus vellerosus | reverse complement strand
GGAAATAATAATGACATGGTCTAGGACACTGGCAATGGTGATAGATAGTAAACAGATCCCAAAGATATTTGGGAGTCACACATGATAGGACTGGATGTGTGGGTGAGGGAGAGGGCAGTGTCAAAGATAATGCACAGAATTCTAGAGTGGGCAACTTGGTAGATGAAGGTGTCTTCTTAGGATATACACACTGGAGGTAGAGATGGTTGGGGGGAAGAAGGGAAGATGCTGTGCTTAGCGTTAGGCTGAGTGTGAGGCGCATGCTACGGGTCTAGAGTGCTGTGAAAGTTGTGGACTAGAGACAGTAATTTAGTAATTGTGAGTATACAGACCCACATAATCCAATATTGTAGCCATTAGCCATATGTGGCTATGGAACACCTGAGATGTGACTAGTTCAAATTGAGATGCACTGTAAGCATAAAATACATGCTAGATTTCAAGGATGGTATGAAAAAAGAATGTAAGATCTCATTAATAATTTGATATTGATTACATATTAAAAACATTTTTGATACATCAGCTTAAATGAAATGTATTATTAAACTTAATTTATTCCACTTCTTTTTATTTTTGTATTGTGACTACTAGAAAAGTTAAAATTACTTAAGGTTGGCATTATGACTTGCAATATATTTCTACATGGCAGCACTGATGGAGACAATACTTGAAGTCTGGAAGATTAAAGAGGGGCACTAATGAGAGTTTGGTCTCTGATGAAGCTGCAAGGTTCAACACAGTGGGTCTGATGAGGAGCTGAAAATATGAAATAAGTCATATAATGTGGTACAAAAGAAGACAAGAAAAGCACAGCAGGAAGAGAATGGTAGGGTCAAATTCTGCAGGGAGGTCATTAAGAAAAGGACTGAAAAGCATATTCAAGGTAGAACACAGGTCAGAGGAATAAATTGTTTCTAAAACATTAATTCATTAAAAACCAGAATTATAATACTATAATTCAATATTCCTGTACTTTACATATAATTTTATTCAGATTTCCAAATTCTTATCGCATTGCCTTCCAACTGTATTATTTTAATTCATAGTTTCTTACCTTTTATTATCTGATGCTTCTCATCACCCCAAAATCTACCTTCTAATTTTGAATAGATATCATGACTGAAACAACAATAGAAAAAAGCACTCTGTGTTCAAATTATATCTCCATTTATCTTTGGATTCAGATAATGCCTCTACTGGGTCATGCTTGCTCACCACTATGAGAATGGCTTATTTAGACAACCTCTAAAATTCCTTAAATTCTAAAATTATATGCTTTTATAGTTAATTTCCCTATATGCATTCAACCCATCATCAATAAAATTGGCCAATGCTCTTTCAAGATATGGTGCCTTCAAAAAATGCACAAGATATAAATATATGCATTGTGAATAAA
Source organism: Chaetophractus vellerosus (assembly GCA_004027955.1). Lineage (NCBI taxonomy): Eukaryota > Metazoa > Chordata > Mammalia > Cingulata > Chlamyphoridae > Chaetophractus > Chaetophractus vellerosus. The sequence goes on along the minus strand of PVKH010001215.1, from coordinate 30,293 downwards.
TTAAATACTTGTACATTGTTTCCCTATTAACTTTCCCAAAGCACTTATTCAACAAATATTTATCATATGCCCCTTAGGGATTTATCAGTAAATAATAAAAGTTCCCGCCCTCTTGACTTACAATCTAGTAGCACAAAAAATAAATACAACTATTTCATAGTAATAATAATAACCAACAACCACAGAAGCAGCAGGGATTTATAATGCTTACAACTGCTAAGCACTGTATTATTATGCCCTGTACATTTATCATTTCATTTGATGCTAAAAACAGACTCATCAATTAGGTTACTCTTGTTAGGCCTATTTTTACAGATAAAAGGTATCAAGGCAAAGAAAGAATAAGAAATAATGTATACCAGGCTACAGTTTGTAAGTACCTCGGTAATCCAATCAGGATTACAAATCTCCGAGCACCATGTACTTTTCTTTTACATTATTTCTCACCCCTGGTATTCCAGAAAAGAGGTAAGGGCATGGAGCAATCTTGGTCCCACCCATACCCAAGGAGGAATTTCAGACAGAACTGAGCTTGCAAAGCTCAACTTCTCCGTTTCCTCAGAGAAGCCAGTCCTCAAGCTTCTCTCTGTTCTGTTAAGTCTAAATCATTTGGCTAGAGATCTAAACTATATTCCCTGATCAGCTATATCAGCCATAAAGCTGATGTTGTAATATGTGAGTCCAGGACCAACTGCTTCTAGAGTAGCACCTACTAAGGTGGTAATTTACACTATTTATGTCTGATTCATATACTGTTCTGTAAACTCCATGAGGGCAGGAACTGTATCTGCTTTTATATCTCCAGCATCTAGAAAAATACCTGGAACACAGGGGGTACTCAGAATATATTAATTGAAAGAAAGTGAGCTTTCATTTCCTGAATATTGCCAAAAATTTATTTTTACCCAAGAGAAATTTCTTATTCTTCCGTCTTCTTCTACAGAGCAGAACAAATGTAATTATACCTTCTCAGGATCATCATTATGCACTCTAGCCTTTGTACTTGGTTCCAACCGTAGTGATGCCATCAGAGGCTAATGAGATTTATGGGGTCATTTGCCTGGATAAAAAATTAGCTCCCTAATTGCCATCCTAAATGCTTGTGCCTATTTGTAAGGGTTTTATTGTCTTATCCTTCCACTTTCAGTATGTTTCTCCTTATTCCCTAATTTGCAACTTCTAATAAACAATGATCCAAGAAACCTGATGCTTGTTATATTGGCCTTATCAAAACGGCATGGTTTTAGTGATTTTGTTGTATCCATTTTAATTGCTGGAATGACTTTTCCTCCTTGTTCCTTCTGACTTTTCAACCCTTTTAAAGCCTGAAGGTTAACTTAAGTATTACTCAATTTCTGCAGCATTCAAAGCAGTATTACTGAGCAAAAGAAAAATAACTAGAAAGAAAACAGAATAGCGGAACATATACAAAGTAAACTTACACATTTGTTTCATAGAAGTGGCAACAACTTCAAAATGTCTGAAGTTCCTTTACCATTAGCCTGAAGCCTATATAGATAAAACAATGGTTTCAGAGTGTGCCACCTTCTGGTATAGAAAATTCCACTATATACTGTGCAAAGTAAGCCTACAGAGTTCTAGTATTAAAGAGTTCTCTCCCACAAGACTCCCTCTTTTTATTTTCAAACCTGCTATTTAATTTACATTTAAGTCAATTACATGCATGTTTTATTTTTAAACAAGAGTGATCAGCAAAAACTGCAATGAGGAGGCCTCCTTTAAACAGTTGTTCCATTTGGTTGTCTACATTTTTTTCTGTTTTCACTGTATCTCTCTTGTACTATAACCCTGAGTCTGAGATATAGCAACTTTCCAGGGACAGCTCCATGATTCTGCCTGTTGGAAATACTGTTAAGGTCAGATAGAAAACAAGCCTAAAAGGAATAGAAATTGTTCTCAGGGAAGAGCATATGATGAACGTCTATCATCCTTTTTAGAAGTAACCCTATGAAGGTTCCTATAAAAAGTTCCTACAAAAGCATCCTTACACAGATGCTTCCTGGCCTGAGAACTGAATAAATCTTTTTAATGAGAATCATCACCCTTCTGAGAAGGGGAGTTGGTTGTTTGAGAAAGGAGCTCATAATGACCATATTCTTTGGTGTTTATAACACATTTGATTTTTGTTGTTGATGTTAATGTATGACTAGCAATAGTCTAAATTCATGACTTCCATTTCCCATTAGACAATTTTTCATTATTTGCTCAATTTCTCTGAGTCCCTAGAAAAGTGTAAAAGGAGGGTTTATAGTGTATATTGTTGGTATCAAATGACACCACATTATACTGCTCCCAATGTAACGTTATGAGGCAGAGGGAAAACATTTGGAGGAAGAAGAAAAGATATATAAACATAAAATTGAGGAAATGTGCAAGCAAGGGTCCTATTACACAAGTGGCAAAATAAACCAAGAGGTCCCAAATTACAATATAGTTTTCTCTCCTGAAAGATAAGTACCTTACTATCAACAAAAACAACAAATGTTTACTTATTGCTTAGAATATGAGCTAAGGCTGTGCTAGAAGCTTTATGTTCATTATCTCCTTTAGCCACAATAACTTTATAAGCCAAGGAATCAGGCATTACCTCCATTTTATAGATGAGAATATTGAGGTTAAAAAAGATTTAATTGCCCAAGATACACAATTACCAAGGTCAGAAGAAAGTCTATTTGACTCCAAAATCAGTGCCCTTGCATACTGACCTTTTAAAAATAATTATCTATACACTGACCTTCCATTACTATATATAGGAATCTCTAAGAAATTTCATGGTGAGATTAAGACTAACTGGAATGTTATTTATGATACATTAATAAGAATTTAGATAGAACATATTTAGATAGAATAGACCAACTATATAATCACTTTTTGTATTCTTTTAAAACCTGGTTAGTACTAATGATACACTTATGGAAAAAAACTCAAGGTTTAAAAGCATCTTTAAAATTACTGTGTTTTTTTTTTTTTTCTTTAACTCAATTTCCAAATTCAGGCCATGATACATTTTCAGTTAGACCACTAGACTGGTCTCTCAAATGATCCCCACATATCCTCTGTATTAGCCAGCCAAAGGGGTGCCTTTGCAATATACGAATAATTAGTCGGTTTTTATAAAGGGTATTTATTTGTGGTAGAAGTCCACAGTTACCAGGCTATAAAGCCTAAGTTTCTTCCCTCATCAAAGTCCATTGCCACGTGTTGGAGAAAGACAGCTGCTGACTTGCCAGGGTTCAGGCTTCTTGGGTTCCTCTCTACTTGGGGCTGTTTCTCTCCGGGTTTAGCTCCTCCACTTGCTCCACAAGGTCAGCTGTAGGCTATCAGGCGAAGGGCTCACTTCTCCTCCTGGGGCATTCTCTCCAACATCAGAACTGCTTCTCAAATATGCATCTCAAATCTGCTCCCTCTGTCCTTTGCCTTGCCTTTTATACTTGAGACCACACCCACTGAGGGGCGGGGCTCAACACCCTACTGACGTGGCCCAGTCAACCTAATCATAACCCAATCATGCCCAGATGAACAGATCAGTTTACAAGCATGATTCAACATTGATTACATTAAACGGCTACATCCTCTTAACACAGTCTCCACAGTAAAGCACCTAAAACAAATTTAAATATGTCTCTCTGCTTAAAAACCAGCAATGGTCTCCCCACCATTGGAAACACTGGCATAGGATATAGAGCCCTTACTGGCTGGTACCTGACACACTTGTCTTAAAAATGGCTGTGACTTCAATGGCAAAATCAATAAAATCAATTATTAATTCAATAAATGTTTACTGGGAAGAAAAAATTAACAGCCTTAAACTACACAAAATATCCTTCTATTTTTCTATTGTTTATGTTTTATTCCTTTTTTTTCTCATCTTACAAAGAAGAAACTGTACAGAATACATCTTTGAGTGCCAGAGTACCTAATATGCTTGGTAAATTAATGATGCTTGATAAAAAAGTAACAGCTTATAAAACTTAAAACCTTACCAAGATCATGTTCTTATGTTTGAATTCCTTTAAGTGACACTTTAAAAGTGTTGCATATGAAATCTAAATCTTCTGTTTTAACATCAATTTTGTGTTCTAGGCTAACTTATCTTTTCTTAAACATGTAACTTTTCTAAAATATATATACTTTTCTAGTATATGTTTTTAAAAAATATGTAACTTTTGCCTCTTTCTTCTTTCTGGTCAGTAATCCCTATCCACCTTTCAATGACTTCACTTTACCTTCCAGTGGATGCCCTACCCTCTACCTTTCTCAGCAGTGGAGCAGTACAAAGAGTCCCTCACTGACTCCTGGGCCCCAGCTTAATAAAAACCTAGAGAGAGGGAACCAGCTGTGGCTCAATTGGTTGGGCTCTGGTTTACCACATGGGAGGCCCCGGGTTCGGTTCCCAGGGCCTCCTGGCGAAGGCAAGCCGCCGCCGTGCAGTGAGCTGACGCAGCAGGGGGAGACAAGCAGACACAGAGAAACGCAAAGCAAATGAACACAGTGAGCACAAGCAGCAAGGAGGGGATATATAAATAAATAAAAATAAATCTTTAAAAAAAAAAAAACAACCTGGAGAGGCTGTTAAACAAATGAGAGCAGGGACAGCATCTTGCTTGTTTTGTATCCCCAGCATCTCCCAGGGCAGTTTGCAGGTGCTCAACAAAGGCTTCTGAGTAAATGAATGAATAAGAGAGCAAATAAATTGACTAACAGTGACAGACTGAATCCTCAGTCATAAAAGGTTGATTAGTGTCTACCCTAAAAGATGACATTAAATACTGTTGGTGATATTACTCATTCTCAAAATTCAGTTCCCATCTTTTCTCATAGCTATAAAGTTTAATTTTCTTGAGATATTCTTAAACATATTCTGTTCTTAAGCTTTGGCTGACTGCAGCATAGTTACTGGATGATATTTGTGAACTGCTCTGTCAGATGTATCGCTTTTAATTGATTGAATGATGATTAGGACTTTGGGCCATGTCAGTAGGGCATTGAATTCCCGCTACTTGGTGGGCAAGGACTGACAGAGAAAAGACATGGAAAAGGACAGAGTTGGAAGTTTTTAGCTAGAGCCCAGGAAGTGAATACACAGGAGACCACCACCAAGGAATAGAGACGGCTCCTTAGACAAGGCAGAAGCCCCGGGGAGAGAGACAGAGCCGTTCACCTGATACTCTACAGCTGGCCTTGTGGAGAGAGCACAGCAGCTGAGCCCGGAAAGAAAGAGAGTCCCGAGAAGAGAGGAATCCAAGAAGACTGAACTCTTGGCAGATATCGGCAGCCATCTTGCACCAACATGTGGCAAAAGACTTTGGTGAGGGAAGGAATTTTTGCTTTATGGCCTGGTAACTGTAAGCTTCTACCCCAAATAAATACCCTTTATAAAAACCAACCAATTTCTGGTATTTTGGATCAGCACCCCTTTGGCTGACTAATACAGCTGACCAAGAACCATAAAGATGTATTTACTTCAATATCCCAAACTCAGGATACTGAAAAGAAGTTGAGTGTGTGATTGAAACAGAAAGGAGTTTTGGAGCTTTATGCTTAAATAACCAGTGGAAATATATAATTTTTAATCATGCTGATTTGGAAGGAATGTTGGACGTAGGAGGGTTGAGAGAGAGAAAAGTTAAGTATAGGGTGTTACTTTTTTTATTTTAGATCACTCAGAATATATGTTTTCTCTTTTCTGAATTAAAACAATAAATATTAACTCTACATAGAACTATAACAATAAATAGTTAACCTAGCCAAAATGGTGTTTGGCACCCTCTGAAATTCTGGCCAGGCAGGAGTTGCAAACTATATGGTGACTCACTGTTCACAAATCACTTTCCATGTCGTTCAGATGGAACTGAAAGGCGCCTAGCCCACAATCACACTGTATTTTCCCTAGTGACATCAGCAGGCCATTGCAAAAGGATGAGAAATTGTATACATTTGGTCATTCCTCTCTATTCCTCTTATTCCTAAAGTCAACCATTTTCAAGAATAAACAGCAAAATGGTTCCTCCACAATGAAACTCAGAGCAAACTATAGATTCTTCATATTTTTAAGTCATATTTTAATGTTTTGAAAAGGCTAATCAGGTTATTTTTTTTAAGTGTAGTGATATAAATAAATCTCAACACTAACCTCACCAAGCAAAGCCTTGAAAAATAATGATTCTTATGCAATATGATTTAAAACTGTTGAATGGCTAACAGGTTACATTTTTTGAAATATAAAACAGAAAGACAATGAATGAATGAATATTAACAAGGAAAAAAAAAGTTGACAAAATAGGTCTTAACATTTAAAGACCTCCTTGATAATTGTTTACATAGGTTAATGAAAGAGTGGGAATAAAAATTGGAATGCCAATTTACAATGAATGTTATACTTTTAAGAACAATCATCACAGTATAATCAAAACAACAGACTCCCTGGAGATGAGTAATACTAGATGATCTATTATCACGCTTCTTACTGACTTAACATGTTTTATCAATGTTTTATTGTTTTATAGGACAGAGTTTCACATTAGGCCAACCCATTTACTGTAAATAAGGAAGCATATTTTAGTGATGTTTTACTACATACCTAATGGGTTCTACTAAATGGCATCTTTCACTTAGGACTGAAAATATTTTCCACTATCCCTTAAAAATACTATTACACAGCTTTTAAAATTATGACACAAATAAAAATTCCTAAGGTATTATGTATCTAGGTGTAAAAATTATTGTAAACCTATGCAACCTTGGAAAATAGCCATTCATCCAATGAAGAAAAATAATTGAAAAAAAGGAAAAATAAATACATTGTCTGGCGGATTTATTACAAAATTAAGTGCATTGCTTTGTAGGATAAATCGTTGTAAAAGCATAGTTTTTTTTTTCCATAAGACTGCTAGGTATTTCAAGATTAAAAGTTCCTGATACAAACCAATGACAGAAAGCTAATAATTATAATAAAACAGACATTTCAATGTCATTGGTATATAAAGTATCTCCAAAAGAAACATATTTCATGAAGTTATTTTTATGAAGACATAAAACTCTATCACACCCAAATATGAGTGATAGTTTCCTATTAATCAAGGATATTTTAATTTTAGAGGTATAAAATTAAACAAATCTTATATAGCTTAGAGAAACATCTATTCTGTATCAGCAATGGAAATTAAGAAGTGAGTCGATAGTTTTATGCTGAGTTTATGCTATTTAAAAATATATAAATAAATCTAACAATCATAATTCATATCACTAAATTGGTTCAATGAAGAGGAGCAATAATTATTAATGGAATTGAGCAAAATTAAACTACCACTTAAATAACATTAAAAAGTTTAAAATGAGCTATTCTTATTCCAGAAATTCTCTAGGTGTTAAAGTTCTTAGTAGGGATTCTTCTCCCTGCTCCCATACCCCCTCCTCCAATTTATCAGTAGGATACAGATAACAGCATCCATACCAAAACTCCTCAGGGTAGCTATCTTAGTTTGTCAGTATTGCTATCACAAATACCACACAAGGGGTTGGCTTACACAACAGGAATTTATTGGCTCATGGTTTTGAAGCTAAGAGAAGTCCAAAACCTAGATATTGACAAAGAGTGGCTTTCTCCCTGAAGGCTACTACATTCTGGTGCTGGGTGCTGGCATGCTTGGCCTTCCTTGGCTCTCCCATCACATGGCGGTGCCCTCTCCTTTCTTTTCCAGGTTCCCTTTGACGTCCTGATTTTCCCTGTGGCCTTTTTATAAGGCTTCCAGTAATCCAGGCTAAGGCCCACCCTCATTCAGTTGGACCACACCTTAACCAAAAAATAACATCTTTAAGAGGTCATATTTACAATGGGTTCACACCAAGGGAAATGCAGATTAAGATGAAGTACACGTCTATATTGGGGTACATAGTTCAATTTATATTCTTAAGAAATGTGAACACCTTTTTTCAACTGATTTTATTGATACTGATAAAGCATACAATTTATCCAAAGTATAAAATCAGTGGTATGTGGTATAATCACATAATTGTGCATTTATCACAAATAGTTTATAGACATTTTCATTATTTCAATAATAATAATAAACACAAACAGACAAACAAGAAAATTCCTCACCTCTCAATTCCTCTGTTTCCCCTGCTGTACATAAGTACTATTTCTGGCTATTCTTGCACAATTATTTGTTTATTAAGTGGTTTTATTGAGATATATTCACATACCATATTATCTGCCCAAAGTACATAATCAATGGCTTTTAGTATATTCACAATGTTGTACATTCATCATCTCAAAAACTTCAGAATAATTTCATTACTCCAAAAAGAAAGACTCCACACCCCTTAGCCTTCCTTCTTCAGCCCTATATATTGACTAATCTAATTTCATCTTTATAAATTGATTTATATTTACATTTTATATAAATGGAATCATTCAATATGTAGTACTGTGTCTGATATTAACATTTTGTAGTATTAAACTACATTTGTTCAGCTTCAAAGAAAAATGGTCTTATATATGCAATTTTACCCATATCCATATTTCACATAATGTATTTACATTTCACATAATATATTTAGTTCATAATAGGGAAATCATACAGTATTTGACCTTTTATATCTGGCTTGTTTCACTCAACATAATAGTCCTCCAGTTTCATCCATTTTGTCGTATGCTTCACGACTTCATTTCTTCTTACTGCTGCATAATATTCCATTGGTTAAACAATTTGTTTAACCATTCATCAGTTGATGGACACCTAGATTGTTTCCAATTTTTGGCTATTGTGAATAATGCTGTTATGAACATCGGTGTGCAGATGTCTATTCATGTCTCTGCTTTCAGTAATTCTGGGTATATAACTAGCAATGGTACCGCCGAGTCTCATGGCAAGTCTATATTCATAGGTACTTACTTATTTTCCCTTAAACTTTTTACTTTGAAATCATTTCAAACTTACAGGAGAGTTGCAAAAATAAGACAAAATCCATTCAGAGAATTCCAACACACCCCTCTTCCCCCAGATTTAACACTTGGCCACACCTGTAACACTTTTACTTTAAGATAATCTGAACAAGGCAAGCCCATTTATTCAAATTAGATCAAATTACAGAGATATATTTCATATTTCTCAATATAAATTCAGCATACATTTAAATGACCAGAAATATATTTTCATATGGTAGCTATAATATTGAAGTCTCTCCCAAATTATAACTTTACCAGAGATAAACAAATAAAATATACACACACGTTCCTTTAAATATAAAACATTTCTGTGATATCTAACTTTTTAAAATTTCATGGAAGAATATAGGAAAATGCTAATATGACAAGTTTTTGTGGTAAATACAAGCGAGCCTCTGTCAAAGGCTCTTCTTTTATTTTGCATTGATTATTCTGATAAATAATAGTGTGTTTATGTCGATTTTTCTGTTTATCAGTCCCCATCACATTTTTTTACTTCAGTAATCATTTAAAAAGAAAACCCAATGTATAAGCCACTTTATTTCCTGGCATGTTAAGATTATTAACTAGGCAAAGCCTATGCAGATGAGGAGCAGGACAAAGAAGATATAAACATATTGTTAATACTTCTCAATTTATAGGATAAACATATTGTTTATACTTCTCAATTTATAGGATAATGTTATAAGAGAAAACAATAAACAAGTATCTTTAAATTATGAAAATATACTGAAAGTGTCCTCTTTCAAAAGGACTATATTTATTCAACTATGTGTTCCCAATACAAGGTAAACCACTTATTAAAATGTCATGCCTCAGTTCTTTGTTTGCTAAATTTAAATTATATGAAACTGCTTAATCACTAAGGTTCTAAAAGTAGTAGATCCTAGAATCTCAAGTAAAAAAATACTTCCATTTTAAAAATACTTATATCTGTGTTTATAACTAACCCATTAAAGTACTTGGCTAATAAGTTAATATTTAATTTTCCATTTCCTTAAAATTCAATAATAGCATACCAATGAAAGTATTTCCATAAGCCACATTTGGCCTTGTAAAATGAAAGCATCTACAAAAACACTAAATAGGGAATATAAAACAAGCTAAACTACAATTCACAAAAAAGAAGGACTGCAAAAAATGCCCCAAAATGCCAAATATGTCATCTACTTGGTCATAAAAGATACCCATTTTTAAAGCATCATTCCTTTGGATCATCCAATCAGAAAAGGGGTGCATTAAAGGAAGAATTCTTGCTAGAATGAATTGGTAAATGAATTGCTTCTACACATATATAATTTTGGTCCAACTTCTTCACACAGTTCTTTTTAAATTTTCTTTCCTGGATCATTCAACTTGGAAATTATCACAAAAAGATCATAAGCAAGTTCTTTCAGAATAACTTTGAAAACCAACTTTTGACCACATGTGTTTAGGTTCTCCACTTTGCCTTCATGATAAGTATAAAAACAAAGAGCTAATAATTTGAATAATTCATAACTGGGATACAATTTTTAGAATGTATTGAAGTACATGGTACTTTCCTGACAAAACTTAGGATTTTTATCACCCAAAATACTCACATCACTTGGGTTACACACAGGGTCTGTACCTCCCTCAAGTACTTTTGTAACCTCTGGTTTCACCACTCAGTTGGCAGATCTATCTATAAAACCGTAGGAGTAACAAATGAGAGTACCAGGAAACTTTATTTTTTAATTTTTTTTTAAAATACTCATACAAAGCTTTTATTTGTACAATTTTAGTTAACAGAGGGTTAAAGAATTTCTTTTTAATTTTAAAACAATTTTAAACACTTTCCATTCAAAGTATCACATACTAAAGAAACTTAACTATTTTATTACTTTACCTTTTTCAAAATGAAAGAACTCTTTTGTACTAATTTGCAATTAAAAGCTACTTTTCAGGATTTGATTTTGAGAAAGCAGGTTTGAACACTATGTTCTTTTAAAAGTGATAAGACTTGTTTCTTTAAGGAAACTTTATATATAATAAAATAAACTAGTTATCACTACATCTTTCATTGCTTTCAAGAGTAAGTATTTAAATAATAGAGGAAAGGGGCATTATCAAGAATAAAAGAGGATTTGGTGGTATGGTTGAAAATCTAAGAGTCATCTCCCACTTTTTTTTTTTTTTTTTTTTCATATTTTGGGGATTCTGGACCCCTTTGAGAAACAGATGAAATCTGTGTAGCCTTTTTTCTCCCACATGTACAAAGAAGCAAAAATGTTCAATATAATTTCAAGGGGCTCATAGAAGACCCCAAATAAATATTTTATAAACTTTAAGAATGGCAATGCCACATATAAGGGGGTTGCTAGATACATAAAAACAATCTGTTTTT
>PVKH010001215.1:0-18854 GCA_004027955.1 Chaetophractus vellerosus | reverse complement strand
GTAGAATGAAGCTCTGGGTGACAGTGGCTGAGGAGAAATGGAATTTTCTAAGAGTCTATTCAATTACAAAAATACATAAAAGATACTATAAGCCATTTAGCAAACTCTTGGCAATACAAAGTCATTTTTCATTTCCTCCAATTTCAACCTTTATCATTATTTTATTTATTTAGCATAAAGCACATAGATAATATCTTAAAAACAAGACTAATTTTACAATTAACACTATTAATTTATATATACATATATACACACATATGTTAGGATACAGTATATAAGTTCTTTTCTTACATAACAGCGTATGGTTTCTTCTTTAAACAAAACTAAAATTAAACTTCAACTGAAACTTGATCATAGTAACACAGTCCAAGATACATACACTGCCTAACTGTAGTAAGTATGCTCATTAATGTCTTACTCTATCTTTGGATATTAGAAGTTCTTACTGTGAATTTAAGTGCTCAGAGTAAAAGCAAACAACTCAGCCAATAGCATCATAAAAAATTGTTAGAATTATATTGTCTTCAGTAAAAAACATTTTCCCCTAAAGGAATGTTTTTTGTTTTAAACTTTATAAGCATCTGACATTATTCTTAAAGGTTAAACATCCCTGTTTATATTGGAATATATTTGAGTTATAAACAGAACCATGCATTTGAATCACTCTTACAACTCCTATTATTGTTTCAAATGCTCCCCATGACCCTAATGCCTTTATTGGACACTGTAATCATTATTTTAACATACAGAAAGAATTTCCGTAGAACCTCAACATGATTAAACTGAAAAATGAGAAAATGATAAAAGGAAATGTCTATATATATAAATGTGCATACATATACACACATACATACATACATACATATATAAAGGATAGTATCACTAATTGAAATAAAAAAGAAACTGATGACAGATTTTCCTAAAGAAAGTGGGTTTGTTTAATTAGTAAAGCCATTGAGAAGAAATGTTTACTAGAAACTCTAATATATAAAATAAAAATATACTCAGTCACTCTCTTGATGAGAAGAGTCAGCCATTTTGAAGTTGTGGAAAGAAAATGGAGACAAGGTAAGAAAGAACATTTGGATCATGTTTCTCTCACACTCCACCCCTTCCAGGCACCATCCCTGGAAAGATGTGGATCTGATGCAGAGAGGTAGCTATAGGAAAGCAGAGAATTTTATGATCTTACTCTGGCTGTGCTCCATCTAGTAAATGCCTCTTGTGAAAACATCATAAAAGCTCCAGCAGAGGCTGTGTCATCTGGAGAACAATTATCTCCTTTGGAACACAAATTACGGAGATGGTGAGAATCCTAGAAGATATGGGCAGATTTAGGGGTAAACAAAGAAAAGGAGGAACAAAGGCCGAAGGCCAGTTATTCAGAGGAATGAAGGCCGGTTATTCTGGTGTCATCTTCATAGACTGAAAAGAAGGGTTTAGTAAAATGGTCAAGGATGGAGAGAGAGAGAGCAAGCGCATGCGAGCGCATTAGAGGCCTAGCTAGGGATCTCCTAAAGGAGGCCTTGGAGACTGTTCTTTGCCCACTAAAATGTAGATCCACAAGGGTGGAGATTTTTGCCTCATTTTTCACTGCTGTAAGCCCAGTACCTAGAATAGTGCCCGACACTGTAAGGGAGAATGGGAAGCAGAGATCATGAATAGATTAAAGATAAAATATTACCCCTCCTCCTCACTCTGTCCTCACTGAGTGAGACAAATGTCAAAAGAGACAAGGCACTAAATGAGTACATGTCATATTCTAAATCAGAGGTTGGCAAACTATGGCCTGTGGGCTGGCTGCCTACTTTTATAAATAAGTTTTACTGAACACAGCCACACTCACTCATTTACATATTGTCTATGGCCCAGTACCTAGAGTTGATTAGCTACAACAGAGACTGTATGGCCCACGATGCCTAAAGTATTTATAATCTGGCACTTTACAGAAAATTTGCCAATCCCTGATATAAATGAAGAATTAAGGCTAAAAATTTAAACTAAAACAGAAAACAAAAAGCCTAAAGCATAGCTAGGTCACTATATCTATGTTCTAAGCTTTGATGGCAATTTCTCAGATTCTGGAATATTCGAATTCACAAAGTAATTGACTAAGCTTAAAAAATGGGAATCTTTTAAAACTCTTCAAGTGCTGTATGCCAGCTATTTTAACAGGAGTGTTCACTTAAGTGTTTGTCTTCATTATATAATGCTAACATCACTTAAAACACAATATAAAACATGAATTGACAAGAAACAGTAAGTGGTAAATTATGTTTCAGACCCCTGAAGTCTGGGGCTCCCCTACACAGTATATAACTGGCCACAGTTGTCACCCTCCTAGAAGCCTCCTCAGGATACTGCCCAAGCTCCATTATGGCATCAATGCCCTGGATTGTAATTATCATTACATTTCTTTCTCCCACACTAGACTGTAAACTTCTTGAAGGCAGAAACCATACATTAATTATGTTGTATTCCTAGCACCTGATAATTAATCTTTGCTCAATAGATAAATGAAGGGTTTATTTACAGATAACTACCTAACAAGTTGGAGTTTAAAAATGAAAAGATAATACACATCAAGAATAAATTTTAAATTAAACATTTCTCAAGATAGCCCACATTCAGTTACCCAGGATTCATCTAGACATGAGAATATTCAATAACAGAATTAAAGTGCTAAACATTCAACCAGTATAAATGAAACTCTGGACTGTGTTATTTTTCTTTCCTTTCTAAAATGTAATATAATTCAACATTTTGTCAATGACTTAGTAATTCTTGTAAACACCAGCTACAACACAGGCCTCTGGAGGTAGCGTAACGATGGATGCCATTACCCAATGTGTGAGAGAGCTGGACTGAAACTGCCCCAGCAACAGCTCTGCAAACTGATACCCTTGGAGGTCTTGAAGGTTGTTCTTTTCCATTTTCCTCAAACACAATGTGATTAATGGGAAATTATGGGCACTGTTGTCCCCCCGCCTCCCCCTCCAGGTGGCTCCCTAGTCTGTTTACACATTGTTTTTGCTCGTTGTTTGTCTTCTTTAGGAGGCACTGGGAACCAAACCCAGGACCTCCCATGTGGGAGGCGGATGTTCAACTGCTTGAGCCACATCCGCTCCCTATGCTGTTTTTAATCTCAGATCTGACACCTTATCATCTGAATCTCAGATAAGTTAAATCTCTCTGGTATTCCATTTCTTCAACTATTACATTAGAGCCTACTAGTAGGCTACTGTAGGAGTGGACATTAAGTACCCTCAGAGGACATCCTCCTCCTCCTTCCATTCTTACAAGGTTACTGAGGTATGGGTGAATGGATTTTATGAATGAAAAACTGAAGTACATTCTCAGTTAACCAAACATGTATTTAAAATACGGATTTCCTGGAAAATTCAGGGTCCATATCATACCCCAGGAGTGCAGGCTGTTTGCACTATTTTCGTTTATTAAACGTCTGTCTAAGCCTTTTCCTTTACATTGGTTATTCTATTATTTCCATTCATATACAGAATTGTATTTATTTATTCCTAATTTCATCAGCTCAGAAGTTATGCAGAGTAACAGGTACTTGCTTTCAGACTACAGCAGTGAAGTATATTGAGTAGAGTTCCCACTGTTATGGAATTTAACCAAAAAAAAAAAAAAAGAAAGAAAAGAAAAACAGGCTCTTGAGAGAGCTATTTAAGTAAAAAAAAAATTACTAAAATAAATAATTACAAATTGTGATGATGATTGCCATGTGATGATGACGATTGCTGTGACACGCATGAAAGAGTATCACACATAGGGAAACCAGACTTGGCGAAGGGAAAGTTGGAGGAGAGAAGGAGCTCAGGGAAGGGTCTCTGAGCAATATTTATTTAGGCAGAGGTTTGAGGAAAAGAGTCTTGGCCCCTGCATCAAGGTGCTCATTGCACTCTGTTCACTGCATCTTTCTATATATTTGTCTACACCTTTTCATTTTCTTCATTATTTCTCTTTCTGCACACTACAGAAGTTGTTGAAAGGAAGCCAGTTTTGAATTAGAAGTCTCATCTGTAAAAGTGACACAGTTGCTTCATCTTTCTGCGTTCTGGGAGGGACGCCTGTCCTAAACCATCTCAGAGCACCTGTGAATGAGGACCAGCTGAAATGACATATGTCAAAGCTTCTTGGTGACTTTAAGGGACTATACGGCATTGTAAACAGTTATTTTTCTTACTCCATTTTTCTTTTTTCTTATTTTTTCTGTTTTTATGGTCTCTTCAATGCTGCTGATTTTCTCTGAAAAGAATAGACATTTAGATATCCCAAGTCAAAGTTTTGTTTTCCTCCTAGATAGAAATCTGACACTCTACCACACATATCAACCTTCCATTTAGTCACTCACTCACTCAAAAGACTTTCAACAAATCGGGCATTAGGGAACAGGATTTTAAAAGTGAAAACATGGCACTGACTCATAACAACTGAGGTCCAGACTTTTCATATATATCTATATCAGATCTCGGTTATAATTTCGAAGGTGTGGCAGGGGGATAATCTTTTGCCCAAACTGTTGTGTATTCCATCTCAAATATCAATAAAAATTAATTGTGCATTAGAGATAGAAAGTTCTGGCAAAAGCACATTTCAAAATTAATGGCCAATTAATTTTACTCTGTAATTATATTTTATTCCAATTACATGTATTTGCAATTAGTCTTGAATTTGAATTTGTTTTGCTACTTATGAGTAATGCGACACTTTAGTAAGTTACCTAACCAATTTCAGTTTGCTCACCTCTTAAATGGCATAGTATTTAAGAGCTACATAAGGTTGTCATAAAAATGAAACTTCTGTAAAACCTCAAAAACAATGTTCCATACATTTGTTCTTCCCTCCCTCCATATCTTATATTTCTTAATTACTAATGTTTGATAAATAGAGGAGCTTCACCATGCTGCTACACTTTAGTTTTCTGGAAATGAAACATGCACTTTTTGCCAGTGCTTTTGCCTGACAGACATATTACTTTGGGGAGCACTGAAGCCCATCAGTTTGGATAAGAGATCAGAGAATACAGGAATCAATTTCAAAAGAAATATTTAGGGAAAAGTAATCCTCTTTGCTTCCACGAATGGTAATGTTTTTGGAGCTATATTGAAATTGGCATGTTCCCACAGCAGTTCACTATAAACTGTAATAACACTGAGTCATATTCAGAAAGTGTAGAATGAAAGCAAAATATGTATTAGATACCTCATTTATAGTCTTAACAATAATCACCAACACATGCTATATCTTTTAAAAAGCACCCCCAAAAAACTCGAATTCCATTTGATAACATCTTTATGCATTAGAGTTTTTCCAACTCAATTTCTCCTGTTTAATCTTTACAATAATCCCTTAAATCAATGAGTGATCTTCCATATGGCATAGCTGTGCTGTACGGCATAACCTCCCAAGGTCACAGAGTGAGGTGCCAGCAAAACCAACTCTAGAATACCCATCTCCTCAATTCCTGTACCCACAGTTTCTTAAACTTTTTTTTTTTTTTTGCAATGGATACTTATGGCAGTCTGGTGAAGTCTATGGATCCCTTCTCAGAAAGATGTTTTTTAAATGCATGACTAGATTACAAAGAAATCAATTAGCATGAGCGTTATCAAAATATTTTAAAATGTGATATAGTAATGTACCACATTATGAAAGTATTATTAAATAACAAGATCTAGCAGGAGGTCTAATAAACAAGGATTTTAAAGAAGTCATGAGCTTAAATATTTTGAGATATCTGTAATGACTATAATGTGATATGAAAATATCTGTGATTTCTATCAGGGGCAAAGTCACAAGTTCTGCTATTAGTACTATGGTTTATTGCCGACATTCATAATTAAAGGAAATGTTAAATTCCCACTGGAGATTAGTGAAATTAAAGTATACTTTCTTTCTCCATCCAAGCTCATGAACTACTAGAAATTCTAGCCATGGACCCCATGCCAACTCTCCCAAGAAAGTTCACCAATTTATAAGACAGCCATAGAATGGTTGAAAGTATTGCAATATATGATAAAAGTTATCCTTCATATCAATATCAAAATCTAAAAACCAAAAACAAAACAAGCCCAGAAAATTCTACTTTTCATATTCAAAGCTCTTAACTATCAATCTCCACCATATATTCCACATTTTTAGCCAAATCAACAAAAGCAGTTCAGGAAAAATAGAATTTTAAAAAATCTGCTCTGTTGAAAATATCTAATGTTGGATAGATTTAGTGTGGTTTCCAAATAAAAGAAAATAGTAATGCGGCAGGTTGTATCCACACACAAGAATATTCAGAATTATGAAGCAGGATATATTTGTTCCCATGCCTTCCCCCAAACCCTTCCTTGTGGCCTTTTCTCCCACTGTTTGCACCTTTCTCCAAGAATCTTGAGCACTGAGTGCTCGCTCCCAGTCTTCAGCAGAATCCTTTGCAGCTCTACCTAACACCATGGTACCCATGTAAGGGACCTGAAAGCAGCCCCAAATGTATTCCTTATATACAGAGATGACAGTGAGCCCAAAATGAGAAGACATGGTTTGACCAGAATGAATTTAATTATGGGGACAACTAAGCAGAGTACCTGATATCAGAAGGCTCCTGGAAAATCTTTAAGGGATAACTAATACACATAGTTTTCTTTCTTCTAAAGATAAAGCTGAGAGCTTAGTAGTGTGTTCCTGTACTTCAATTGGGATACATACCCACTCCACACAGTGCATGCTTAAGGGAGATTTAGTAATTCTTTTGTTAATTATGCTATTGAAATGTATAGGAATTTCTGAAGTAATTTCAGTTACTTTTTTATACACATATTTGTTAGAAATATTAAACTATTCTAGGAGATAAACCAGAAGAGAAAAATCACTGACTCAAGGATTCATTTATAAATTTTAAGACTCAAGTACTAATTTGGGAAAGAACATGTAAATCGATAAATTAAAACCAAACAAATGTCTGTTCTTTCCCAATTCAAAAACCTCCTCACATATGAAACAAAGAAAAGCTCTATCTAATCATCAAAAAATTCTTTATTTACTCTTTCCCCATCTTCTTAAATTGTACTCCTGAATATCAAAAGCTAAAATTACACAAAAAAACTCTACAAAAACCATAGTAGAACATCAAATGAGCAAAGAGTGAAAGGATCTTATATTAATTACATTTTTATTTTGTTACTAAAACAATAACTAGATGTAGGAACTACAATGGCAATGTGATTTTAATCACACCATCTTACAAAAATACTTCACTATTATGATTTACGTAAAGTTACCTATTTTTATGGGGCTATGCTAATACACTGTACAATCTTTTAAGAAGTAGAACTTGTGAAGTTCAGAAAGAGGTATGTTGTTACATTCTATGAACCTAGCCCAAATATTCATGGCTTGAGTTTTGTCACCTCCAGGGTTACCCAATAAAGAAAAGCACTCTTATCACTTGAAAAATACAAAAAGGTTCCAGTACCTTGACATTTGACAGTCACTGTCCAAAAATTCAAAATATGTTAAAAAACGGATTTTTAATGAGGTTGTATACCTTGTTACAGTTCAAAAGATGCCCCCAAATTAAGAGGTAGCTTTAATAAATGGAATTGTGTGAGCTGATACAGAAACCCAAATATTATAAATAAACTTTCAGTATAGTATGATAATTGTTCTGTTGTTCTATGTCATGTTACATAAACAATTGTGTTAAATCAACATATGGCCATCATTTAAATGAAAACTATAAAATATTAAAAAGTATAAAGATACTCTTAAATAATCTGAAAAAAATGTCTGTCTCACTATTAAAATTAATCTCAGGTTCAATATGAAAAATGTTAAGGTGCCAAAGGAATTCTAGCTAAGCAATCAAGTATAAACATAGATATTAGCCTGAAATTTAAGACAGGCTGCTGGATTGAATGATGAGGCCATCAGTTTGAGTTCTTCAGTTCATTAGCTTAACCACAATCCCAACCTAATATCCATAAAGTTACAAAGGCAAATGTAATATACCTCCTAAGTTTAGAGAACCAAGCAAATTTTTCATTATTCACATCAAGAAGGATTTATGCTCAGCATTACTTTAGTGACAGTGAAGGGAGAACCAGAAGTCTTTGAGGAAGAAGTTACATTTTTTAAAAAAGACTCAAAAACCTTTTTTTAAACATATCAATTTTATTGATACATATTAATAAAGCATACAATTCATCCAAAGTGTACATTCAAATGGTATTTGGTATAATCATATAGTTGTGCATTCATCACTTCAATTATTAGAGCATTTTCATTATTTCAATAATAATAATCATAAACAAAAAAAGACAAGAAAATTCCTCACCTCTCAATCCCTCTATGCTTCCCCCACTGTACATTGCTGCTTTTTCTGGCTATTCTATCCAAAATGTATAATCAATGGCTTTTAGTATAATCACGATGTTGTACATTCATCATCTCAAAAATTTCAGAACAATTTCATCACTCCAAAAAGGAAGACTCCACACCCCTTAGCAGTCTGTCTTCATATTCAATACAACTTATAAAAACAGAAATGCATCTCTCCCTCAACCAAAATCCCCAAATTACCCAGTATGTCTCTATCTAAACTAGAGTTACACAAAAACAACACAATCTTTCCCCACATACCTGTTCATTATCTGTTTTAGAATTGTGTTTACCAGTCATTGTTGGATAGATACAATTCGGTTATTGATTAGGCATTTAGGGGAAGGGAATAGGATGCTTGCCCTCTTGCTCTATCTCCTCTACCATATACCCAGATGCCCAAACCCAAGTCCCCAGGTATCATCCTGAGCAGTTCCCCCTCCCTCAATCCCCACCAGCAATCAATCTTCAAGTCCAGCTGAGTCTACCTGCAAGTCTTTCAGGTCCACCATTTCTCTCATTGCCCTCAGCCAGGGTGGTGGACCCACCTCTCTCCACACACCGCTAGGCATCTCTTCATTCTTCCTTTCTCCACACTCCCCACCCCCACAAACCAGAGCTACACCTACTGAGACTCTTACCTCTAAGCCTTTGCACACTTCAGATTTCAGCTTAAAAGTCACTTCCTGTGGGAGGAGGAAGAGTTTGACCATAATAACTCAGTTCTTTGGGTGGAATATGCTTTAGCATAAAGAAAGTATGTACAGTTCAACAGCCAACTCCTCAAAGAAGAGAATCAAGGTAAGGGAACAGAATCCTGAACTGGGGGGTTTAAATGTCAGGACAGAATTTGAGACCCCACCCTAATCACTGCTACTGTTACTACATCCTCATTATTTACAATAACCTGCAGTGGTGTATTTTTACAATTAAATGGTACTGGCACATACACAATTATACATTTAATCCTACTTATACCCACTACAATAGGACTATCATGTAGTACTCCCATACATTATTTCAGTGTGTAACAGTTCGCCATATTCTAAACATGGGTGAGAAAGGAAGCAGCAGAAAAATATCTGAAGACTAGACTGGTATATAAACTGGTCCTGGAAAGGAGAGAGTGAGTAAAAGAAAAGAAAGGACAATATAAAAGGCAAATATGACAATTTAGGAGGTATTTCACAAGCAGAACCCACCAAGTGGTTAATATAAATTTACAAGTTTCTTTCTTACTCTGCAAATTCCCCATTCTGCTTCATCCAGTGTAATTTTTTTAAGAGACACAGCACTTTGGAGATAGAACTTGTTTATACTCTAGTAGGGATAATTTCTCTGGTACTAACTTTTCTTCTTGGCCTTTAGTGAATCTGTTACATTCAGCTCCTTTCCACTTCTATCCACTTCTATTGCTTTGTATATCCTTATAAAAAATGAAGTCTGTACAGAATTCTTGTACAGTAATGGGGTCTTATACCCCAGATACACTTGACAAGTACCTATTAGTAGGGGAAAAACTATTTGCCCTAATCTAGTTTATGCAAAAATAATCCAAAATGGATTACAAAGGCATGTATCTATATTGTGATTCCACACATATTATTGCATTAGTGATTTTATTTGATTTTAAAATAAAGTGACCTGCTAAAGGATAAACAAATAACTCTTTTTAAAAATTGTGTTTTACAGTGCCCATATAAATTTAAAACAATTGCATATTGACATATATAAGCCACCTCCCATTCACTTAATTTACACTTCCCCCACATATTTTATGACCATAGAAATGTAAATGCCCCAAATGGTAGCATTATCCAAAACATGCACTTCACTTTGACACATGAAAAATTAGAGTTGGACTTAAAAAAAAAATCAACTGACAGAATTCAACTGATAACAAATATGAAAACTGACATATAAATACTTCTTCAACACTTCTAGAATCATCATCACTCTCACTATTCCTCTTAAATCCCTTCACAGTTTCTCTAAACTGTAAAGCATGATCTGCCATTACTCTGTAGCAAATGGTTTGGATCCACTCTGTTGTCACTAATTAAATCCTTATCCAGAGAAACCTATCTGCCCCCTTAGCAAGATCTTAATGAAGAAAACAAGGTAAAGCAAACACAATAGTTTTGTAGAAGGAAAGGTGGTGCAGGTGAGCTACACTGCAAAGCACAACAAGACATGCCAGTAAGTGGCCCTTAGCTGTGCTGGCTGTCACTGACCCTCCAGATGGCATGCAGAATCAGAGGCAACTGATAGGTGCTCAGGGCTTGGAACCAAGCACCACCTCTTTTTAGAAGAAGTAACTTTCTAAATCAGTAACAACATGCTTTCTTGTACACCCAGCCCATCCACAAGAAGGCATGCACTTTGAAGTGTTTTTTTCTAGCAGTGGTGATGGATGTTAAGATTTGTCCCATGGGGATAGATGGCCAGCGACAGGTGCAAGACAACTGGACAGAGTCAGCCATGCAATCTGACCACAGAACAAAGCAGAGTCCCTGCTCCTTATAGGAGGAAACCTGCACCTTGGGCCTCTGGACCCCATATCTGCCCTGGTCAAATAGGCTAACGAAGGCAAGAGGCCAATGCAAGAATTCATAAGGGAACTATTCTGCCTACTGAATACATTTTTTCCTCTGATGAGCATTCATAACAACCTCACTGCAAACCAATTTCAATAATTCAACAGTAAAAAATACTTTATTAAGCAATGAAAAGGCTGTGATTCAACTTTAGTTTGTTAAAGTTTTTCCTGTGAATATAATCATGAAAGTGGTATGGTTAGAAGAAACGTATAATTACCCTCCCTACATAAGTTTCTTTCAAATACTGTATGTGTGTATCAGTATTTCCACACGTGAAAGAAACAGATGTGCATTGTTTTGTGTAAAATCACACAGAATACTGTCAAAATCAAGTTGCTGAAGGAGGAGTTTCCTTAACTATGTAGTTTAGAAGAAACTGAAATGGATAAATGGGGAATATACAGAAATTTAGATATGTGTGGGGAAAAAGACATTACCATACTCTGGCTTAATTTAAAGTAAAGCAGAATGGTCAACTTTGCCAATAAATATCTCTTTAGAGAATAAGATATGAATATTATGTTCCTTTCAATACTTTTAATGCTTATAATCATGTGGTAGAAAAGGATAGCTGATAAAAATTCTCTCTGAACCTGTCTGCAGAGAAAATTAGATAAATGCCCAAGGCCTCCAATGGTTTGATGACTTTGTACCTGCACAATTCTCTAAACATACAGAGAATCAAGAGGCCCCAGAGAACCTATTATACCACAGAATTAAACATCATATCCCATAGAAAGTGAAAAATTTTAGACCTAATAACCTTGTGCAAGGAAAGCTAAAAAGCAGTTTCTTTAAACATAGTCTCTAAGCTCACCAAAGGCGAAAAAAGGGAGCAAAAACATTCAAAATTCAAAAAAATTAGGATAGATACAAAAGAAATTTACACTGTATATTTGCCTTAAAATCTTGCTAAAATGGAAACATTAACTACTTTCAATCTCACTAACCTGAGAGATAGGTGGTCTGATATAGACTTCACAAACAGAGCAACTAAAGTTTAGGATAGTTCATTAAGGTCCTTGTTTAAGGTCATAAACTAGAGAGTGAGAGAGCCACGCAGTAAAAAATTACAGGGGTAAGAAAAGGAACAAAAGTTTTCAACTTTTCCCCATGAAAATGATTTTTCATTAATCATTCCACAAGTATCTTTCTGTGTACAACATCATGTACCAAGGATCACTGGGCCCTAACCAGAAAAGAAGTAAGGGATAAATGCTGTTGCATGTATAAAAAGCTCATCTTCACAATTTTGGCAGAATGTATCTAAAACTAGAAGGGAAATACATCTGCGTGATATTTTAGCAAATAAAGACTAGTCTTTCAACCATAACATTTAAATTAAGATCTGGTCTCCAATAAGAAATCATAACACTAAAATTTACCCTCTCTTTTTTTTCTTAAAAAATGTTATCTCTTACCTATGGATAAATAAACCAAGCAGAAAGGTGTCTTATTTCTGAAAATCTCCTAGTCAAATATTCACAACAGCAGAAATAGAATTCTAAACACCATAGCTTGATCTCCTATTGCTAAATATGTTACATTCCCTCGTTTACATGTCCCATTAATCCTTTCTTCAAACAAAGGCTCAGGCATTGAACTACTTTTCAATAGGTCTACTTATATCCTTGAAGATGATGTGACTGGTGATCTAAGCACCACCCAAAACAGAATACATACATCCAAACTCTAAATAAGCATTGTTAAAATAAAAAATTTGACTTGCTGTGAGAAAAACATTTGCTATCGGCTGTCAGAAATACAATGTGCCTACAAGCAATCTAATTCAAAGTAGCTTATCTTAAATAATATATTATGAAATATTAAAATTGGTTTGTTACCAAATGGAAGACATATAAAAGGAAAAAATGGTAACTATTTTTATTCTTCAAAGTCATTAACACTTTTACTCATTCACTGGATAGATTCCAAAGAAAAATTATGAATTGTAACATGATTTTAAGGAATAATAACCAGGATTAAATATGCCAATCTTCCAGTGATTTATGGGAATGCTTCAAATTGTTGCAGCCCCTTTAAAGAACTTTTCCATTTTAATTAGTTCTCAAACCAGGAGCACAACACACTCCTACTATTAAAGGAATTTATATACCACTTGTAATCGAAAGGCCTTTCAGCAATATCTGATTATAACATATGCTTGTTTTATAATTTGGGAAAAGTAACCCAAGAAGGTAGACATGTTTGGTAAAACATTAGGAAAAACCAGCACTTTGTGTGAATAGAACCAATTTCTAATGGAATTAAACATAACTTCTTACTACATAAACACAGTTATACTTTGATTTCTTCCTGAAATAACTTCTATTTGTTTGTCTTTCTTTCCAAGGAGAGCCGAGTTCCATCAACATAATAAAACCCTCCTGGGCCCGGCTAGATAGCTCAGTGGATAAAGGGCTCGCTGGGAAACCACATGGGAGGCCCTGGGTTCGGTTCCCGGGGACCTCTCCTAGCGGGCGGACCGCCTTGAGAATGGCAAGCCGCCATGGGCGGGCCGGAGCCGCCGTGGGCAGGGCAAAAAGCTGCCACGGACAGGCAAAAGCCGCCACGGGCAGGGCAGGTCGCCCGCGAATGGAGCGCAGCCAGCTACCCGGGAACTGAAAGCCAGCCGTGAATGGAAGCAGAAGCCGCCCACAAGCGGGGAAAGCCGCGCCTGCGTAGTGACCAGTCTCGGCGCGTCGCCGCAGCGGGGGGGAAGGGGAGATATGTAATAAAATAAATAAATCTTTAAAAAAAACAAAACAAAACAAAACAAAAAAAACCCTCCTAACCCCTCCTTCAAATCTACCTTCGGTATGAAGGTCTGCACAATCTTATCAGTCGAAATCCATTATTCCATCTGCATTATTACCTCCCACTCACCTGGTTTACAACTAACTTTTGATATATCATGCCTTACTTTCTCATTACACAGCTATGCATCTGTTTACTCCAGCAAAGTTCCTTAAATGCCGAAAGGTTTGCTACCTTGAACTGAAAGACGTGTAAAATATTAAAATCAAGTTAAGTCTAGTTACACACCCGACCTAATTTAAATCCAATTAATATGATATCTCTGTGAAACAGACGTCATCCTCATTTTAGAAATAAGAAAACACAGAATCAGAGAATCCCACTGAATTAGCCTAGGAATCAAAATTTGTGGGCAACAGAACCAGGGTTCAACCCAAGCTTTTGAAGTCAAAGTCTTGTAGCATGGTGCTCTGTAAATGTCTCTCAAGATATGAAATGGTACTCCATTCCCCAATAGAATGTTTAAATTGCACTGGAAAGCCTTCAAAATTACAAATACCCTGCTCTGTAAGCCCTTTTTACTCACGTTCTCTATATGAATGACACCAAATGACAATAGCCTGTCACAAATAAAAGAGAAAGGATTCTAAGATCTGTGGAAACTAAGAAGACAAGAAAAATTTCTCCAAATTATGCAACATTACAAAAGTATATACCTATATTCTGTAAATGTAAATTAAATATCCACTACAGGGGGACAGATGTAGCTCAAGTGGTTGAGCACCTGCTTCTCATGTATGAGGTACTGGCTCCTTAAAAAAAAACCTCCTTAAAAAAAAATCCCCCCCCCAATACATTGGACTATTACATTCTCATTGTTCACAAATCCCAGTCAATAAAAAAGGCAAATAATCCTAGAATTTTGTCTTGACTCTTCAATTTGGAAGTGACTCTAAGATCATCTAGTTCTACTCATTATTTTTGCAAATGACATAATGACTGGGCTCTGAATGATTCCCCAAAGTCATACTGTTAGTTAATGAAATTCAAGATAAGAACCTGGCCACCTAGCTCCCAGTCCAATGCTCTCTCCACTATATTGTTGGAATTATATACAAAATGTGTATAGAAGAAAATGAAAATAAGAATAATTAATTATATAGTGCCAATGTCTATGTTTCTATTTATTTGTTTTCCTTTCCAAAGATAGCCAAGTTCCATCAACATACTGAATGCTCCAAGCATGATCGCATTCTTCCCACTGCCTGGAAGCCTCTCCTGGCTCTCTGTTCCTTATTTTCCCGCTAGCAAAATCCTCCCCACCCTTACTAAGCATAGAGTTTTAATGTCTAGAAGAACCTCACTGATCTTTAGGACTTAGCCAACAACCTAAGTTTTTAGGTGATAGAGCTGAGGTACAAAGATCTAATTTGCCCAAATTTTAAAATTATTTTCAATCAGTCCATTGAAAATGTCTCCTCAAAAAAAAAATTTAAAAACGTATTAAGGTAGAAAGAAAACTCATCACAGTAACTGGCTAACTGGCAGAGGGATCTTTGTAGATGTAGGTCCCAATCTTTTTGTTAATCATCTGTGATTTCTTAGATTTCCCACATATCCTAAAAAGACTGACACGAAAGTTATCAGATTATAGACCTAATATCTTCCACTTCTAATTGTATCTGAAGACAAAACAAATATTCTCTAGTTACGTACTAGTGTAAGTTCTCTTTTTCTAAGAAACAAATTAAGGAGCAAAAAGGAAAAGTAAACATGTTGATATGTCTACTATGTAAAATAATTTTAATGTCAATGAAGTAGGCAACAGTAGTACATACAATCTCAGCTTTACTTTTTGAAAAAATAATCACTATTCATTTAATAGCTATTTAGGTCTAAAAGAGGTTTCCCTGTGTAAAATTAGTATTAGTAAAACTGCAGAATTTAAAGTTTGACAAGATGTTATTTATATCCAGAATATCTTCTGCTTTCTGGCATCTCTATTTTAATGATACAGCAAATAATCATTTCAAAAATAAAAAGTTTCCAGGCCTTTTCTTATATTACAATTTCAAAAGGGACACACCCTCTAGCTGAAAGGCAGAACTCCGCACCCTTTACTTCCATGTACCTCTTCAATTCAAATTCCTACAGAAGTGGAGGCAACTTCCTAATGTCAGAAATAAAGCAGACACTTTAAAATTGGAATTCAAAAGCAAAACTGTTATAGAACAACAAAAAGTGAAAATATAACATCTCTGAAATTAACAAAAGGGAAGGAGGAAAATACAAATATAGAACCAATTTTAAAAGTAGCATGGTATTTAGGAAGTGTTCTGAATTCATATCGGTTCACACTTACATTTCTATTCAAGTTCTTCTATTTGTCATGAGAGGACAGTAGTCTTTTAAAATTTTAAAGTAGTAAAGTTATTATACTTCCTTCCTCAGAAATCTACCCAAGGTTAGGAGTAACACAGGAAAAAAATGGACTGTTACGGCATTTTTCCCTACCACAACAATTGCTTTTCTATTTTACAATAGATGAAACTCTTCAATGTAAAAGGAGAAAGTAAATAAAAGAAGAACTGTAATTCTTGAGCCTGTGCCAGTTTACAGTATTTTAAAAAAAGAATCTGCGCCACAGCTTGGCAGTCGGCCATATTTACAGTAAGCCATCTAGTGTTTTCCCCAACAGGAAGAACAAAGGACTCACTGTAGGGTTGCTGGGTTTTGTGTGTTTCAAATACTGTAGAAAGAAGGAATACAGCCCTAAATGCAACAGAACTTTGGCTTTTTACAGTTCTATCTCCTCAATGACTCAAAACATGGTCAAATGAATCTACAAGGGAAAGAGAGAGAGCTTACTGTCCTAAGAGTTTTTAGCATAAACTTTAAATAACCATTTATTTTACTTACAAAAAAGAAACCTATATATCAATTTATTTTGAACTTTAAAAATTCAAGTCTGATTCAAAAGCCTAAAAGCACGTGATGTTAAGCAATCTAAGTAATTCTGTCCTCTAAGAACAACCTGAAACGAGACCCTTAATTACAATTTTCTTGGTGAAATTAAAAATATATTCCTTACATTATAAGTTTTTAGCAAATAAATGTACTTAAATAACAACAGAATTACATTAGGGGTACAGTTATCATTTTAATGTAGTACATTTCTAGTTTAATAACAGAAGTAAATAACTTTTTAAAGTTACAGTTTTCTGATCAACATATTGAAATCAATGACAACAAAATCTCTTTTCCCCTCAAGGGTAGGTACTTCTTTGAAACTATGTCCAAATATAATTTAAATTAAGTATAGTGAAATTTCTATTTCTTTATATACCTGGGGTGACATATTTGCTTAGGACAAAAATTTATCTTAAATATCACTGTACAGGACAACACATCCCTGATTAAACTATTAGTTTTCTTATTAACATTTTGTTCTAATGGTGGAGGAAAGAAAAAAAAAGATACATAAGTAACCCATGTAGACAAACAGTGATAACTGTTAAAGAGAAATAAAATAAAGGAGAAAAGAACATGAAATGGTGGGGCAGGAAGGAGAAAATGAAATTTTGGATAGGAGGCCAGAGAAGGTCTCTGTCAAGGTGAATTTGGAGTCAAAACCTACAGGGCTCGAGGGAACTGGGCTCTGTGGGCACAGGTGGAAGAACACATGGGCTATTCTGACCAGGAAATGATGGGTGTTCCTGAGGAATGAGTAAGTATTCTCAATTACTGTGAAGCTCTTCCCAAAGAGAAGGGCGGCAGCAACCAGAGCTTTATTTAACAAGAGATGCTGTCAGCAAAATGAGAAAAAAAGCTGGCTTGGTGACAGAAGGAACACCAAGCAGCTTGAAAGAGTGCAAAAAAGAA
Organism: Chaetophractus vellerosus; assembly: GCA_004027955.1. Taxonomy (NCBI): domain Eukaryota; kingdom Metazoa; phylum Chordata; class Mammalia; order Cingulata; family Chlamyphoridae; genus Chaetophractus; species Chaetophractus vellerosus. Next base: position 1,221 of record PVKH010001215.1, on the reverse strand, counting down.
AAGGTAAGGAAAGAACAGATGAATAGGGGAGAAGAAGCAAACATGAGAGGGCTAAAAATTAATTTGAACTGAAACAGCTCTGAGGTAGTACACTAAAAATAATTATTAAAGTAACTGGGCAGTATACATTTGTAAGGAGAATTCATAAACTCTTGCAGCCTGGAAGAGGTACCTCATGAGAGTCTGAGTAACTCAGTAGAGGAAACACCAAACAACATCAAATATGTCTATGGCAGGGTAGTTCATTAAGATTTTATTTTTGTTCTGTTTCAAAGTTTTGTTTGTTTTGTTTTTTTTCCCTGCCTTGTGCAGATGAAGGGAGGGAACTTCTCTGGGATACAGGGCACCCAAGCGTAGAATGGGTATTTAGCATGAATAAAGACGGTGCAAGCATGGCATGTAAGTCTTAGTGTCACTTCAAGGGGTTACTGAGATGGGACAACAGACACACCAGATATTTGAGGGCGTGGAAGTGAATACAAAAGGACAACCAGGGGGATCTTCTTAGATGTGCAATTCTGTGTATAGCCCTGGGTCCTTCACATGGGCCAGGGAGGTGGTTAGAGAATAAAGTGCATGAACTAGTAAGATTTGATTTCTCTCCAATCTGGTTAATTAGGGGCGGTTTAGAAAGAATAAAGTAAGCAAAAAATAACAATAAGAAAACATGTCATACCCATCAGGCTAGCAAAAAATTTATTTGTTCATACCCGTATCAGCAAATATGTGAAACAATGAGGACTCTCATATACTACAGGTAGGACTACAAATTGGTACAACCACTTATAGAAGAATTTGGCAACCACTAGAAAGAAAATGAATATATGCATAATCCATGCCTTAATTTTATTTACAGGAATATACCCCAGAGAAACTGTTGTATCTTTGTAAAAGGATATGCATAGAAATATTCATTGCAAAGTGGCCGGCGGTAGCCCAATTGGTAGGGTGCTGGTTTACCACATGGGAGGCCCTGGGTTCGGTTCCCAGGGCCTCCTGGAGCGGGCAGACGCCTTGAGAAGGCAAGACGCCGCAGGCAGGCCACCGCGTGGTGAGCTGACTCAGCGGGTCGCCACAGGGCCCGGGGAGATGAGCAGACACAGAAGAACACAAAAATGAACACAGCAAGAACAAGCAGAAAGGGGGGAATATGTAATAAATAAATAAATCTTAAAAAAAAAGAAATATTCATTGCAATATGGTTTGAAATAGAAAAGTTAT
>PVKH010001214.1:0-31547 GCA_004027955.1 Chaetophractus vellerosus | reverse complement strand
ACAGAAAAAGAACAAATTATTACAACCTTTAAACAGATTCTAGGCAATTCTAAATTTGAATTCAACGACCTTCACAGGATGATGAGCCAATTGCTTGTCACCTAGAAGAGACTAGCAGAGATTAAAATACGTAACCAAGCTAATGAAAGGTCTTGGTACCAACGGTTCCTTTTTTCCTGCATCTCCATGTGTTCCTACCAGATACTACTTTTTTTGCAGCCAGGATGCCTAGTCCTGTTTGCCTCAAACTAATACCTAATGCACTTTAGTAATAGTATTACAAAGCTTATCTGTACACAGACAACCTAATTCTATAAATCACCAAGCCTGGAAATTCCAAATCAAGAATTTCCAAAATGAAGTCACTCTTGATTATTCATTCAGCTACTCTGGGGGAATTATCGAGTCATTGTTTTTGCAAATGATCAGAGCAGGGTTCCCAAAGGTAGGAATCATACAAATAGAAAAGACCGTATGAAGAAGAACACTAATGCTAGCAGAAATTATTAAATGATATCACCTTTGCTCTAGATGGAATACAGATCTGTTTCAATTCATTGGTGGGAGTAGTGACAGACAATCACGTTGCTCTAAATTTCTTGTGACTAGTCATGGTAGCATCTTTGCCATTCTTAATACTTCTTACTATATCTGTATCAATGAAATAGATTAAGACAGAAAAGGCTACATATCATCTGCATGACCAAGATACTTGGCTTTTTAAGATTAAGCCACAAGATCTATGATATTTGTTCTTTTGGCCTAGGTTGGGCAATTGAGGCTGTTGTTTCTGAATCATCTTACATGGACTCTTAATTTTTCTTCTCTTTGTCACAGTGGTCATGATGCAGGTCCACTGAATTCTACACAGTGTTAAATGCTTCTGTGCAGCCATTCTCTCATCAGAGGACTTCCATGAAAACATGACAAAAAGATTAAGATCTTATGATACAGAAGATTATGGAAAAATTGAATAGCCAACCAGTGAGCCTTCCCTGAATGTCAACCTCTTGCAATGTAGAGAATAACCAAAAGCAGGAACTAGGAAACTAAAGATACAAGTGGAAAATAGTTTTCCTATTTTTGCCCCCATTTCCAACTTAGAACAACCAAGAGAAAGCCAAATATGCTCCCAAAACCAAATATATAAGATACACAAGATGACTCCTAGTTAGCCTCCCTTCAGCTTCCCCATGCCAACAACCCCCACTGAGAACAAACCTGAAAGCTTCCCTCTTTTTCACTATAAAGCCTTCCCATTCCCTTGCCTGCCTTTGAGACCCTGCCAAGTGCATATGATGGTGGCTGACTTCCATGCTATAGAAAGCTCTGAATAAATAGCCTCTGTTTGTTCTCATTTGAGAACATTTATTTCCACAATGGCAACCTTCAAAAATATAAAGGTTTGTCATAAGGAAGAGAGATTAGAGTTCCTTCCATGGCTCCAGAGAAGGAATGGATGTAAGAAGAGGGAAGCATGTTTTGGGGTCAATTTAACAATCTTATAATATCTATAGTTGTCCAAAAGGCATAATTTGTGCAGTATTGTATAGGGGAGGTGAGCACCCATCTTAGAACTGTTTCAAGCAGAGGCTAATTAATTATTTATGGAGGATAATGTAGGATTTTGCAGAAGTATTGTACTAAATGATCTCTTGGGTTTAATACAACAGTATGCTTCTCTCATAACATTTTCATTATAGTTCTATGATGGATTTAGGATATATCTGATACTAATGAAAAGAAGAAATTGAATGTTTAAAAGAAGATGATTTGTTTAAAGAAGGCAACAATTTGGAAGCAACAAGAAAGGATGAGCCAGATTGCTATGAATTAAACCTAAAAGTTGCTGCCTCAATTTTACTCTTGGAGTTACAAAGCATACCACAATGACTTATTTAATGAGGTCATTTCTGACTTATTCTTCACACTGACATGAACAATTTATGTGGTTCATTCTGGAATAGGGTGTCCAAACATGATGGCCACCACTTACAATGAGGACATATTCAAAAATTGGGGTATGCACTTTCATGAAAATTCTCTAAGCATTTGTAGGTTGCTTTATATAAATAGAGGAGGTAAAAATAAAACATAAGTTTTATGACTGCATCTTGATGAACAGTAAAAATACCCTGCCAGTAGTCTCCTTTCACATATGGAAATTAAGAAGTGTATTTATTAAGGATTTCTGAAGAATCTCTAGCAGCTTCCCTCCCCCATCTTGGTATTATTTCTTTATTTCCAGTTCAGAATTACTATCATGGTATGTGAAGAAAAGAGAATCATAGAGTAAGAAGCCTTTGGGGATTCATTTGCTAGTTCACTAGAGACTTTAAGGTGCTGCAAGCTGAAGCTGTCTCAGGCAACTGCTATGGTTTTTAAAGTGTCAGATGCAACTGTGGTGATGGCAGTGAAATTGGCTCCTGCAGTCTCAGAAGAGGACTTACCCTGAAAATATTCATCCTTTCATTCTTTCTTTCCTCATATCCATTCCTTCAAGAAAGGTAAATGAGATCCTAACTGCCAAATTTCACATCCTGTTTAGTCATGGGAGGATACTAATAATCTATGTTTAGTTTAGTTTACAAAGAATGAAAATTAACAAAGAACAAATCTAGGTCTAGCTCCACTTCCTCAATAACTTCATTAAGGGGAACAGGTGTCTAGGATTAAATGATCAAGGGGAAAAAGAAAAATACCTAAACTTACAAAAACTTGGAAAGCTTATATAAATTGAAAGAGAGGAAAAACAAATTTAAAAATTTGAGCAATTTTCAATACTAGATAAGTCAAGGGAGCAAATGCAAAGCCACTTTTTAAATATTGAAAACACAGAAATATTGAGCATTTATAGCTTGCCAGGGTTGCTAAAACAAACACCACAGACTGGTTGGATTAAACAACAGGAATTCACTGTCTCTTAATTTTGAAGTCTGGAAGTCCAAAATCAAGTCATCAGCAGGGTTAGACTATCTCTGAAGTCAGTAGTGTTCTGGTGGTAGCTTGCTGGCAATCCATAACTCAATCTCTGCCTCCATCATATGGCTGTCTCTCTCTGTGTCCAAATTTCCTCTGCTGATAAGGACTCTAGACATAGGGGATTAAGGCCCATCTTGATTCACTGTGGTCCTATCTTAACTAATAACATCTTCAAAGATCCCATTTACAAATGAGTTCATATCCAAAGGAACAGTAGAACTTGAATATGTCTTTGTGGGGGACATGATTTAATCCACAACAGAGCCTCTCCTCTCCTCCCCACTCTTCCCCTCCCCTTCCGCCCCCTCCTTCCCTTCCATTTTGGCTTTTTTTCCCCAAATAAAATATTATTCTCCAAGCTACTCCCCACAACACTGAATCCAGTCCTGTGGGTATAGTAGATATATGTATTAGTCAGGATTCTCCAGGGAAACGGAACTGACATGAGATATATATAAAATATGTAATGAAAATATTATAAGATTTATTATAGGAATTGGCTCATACGACAAAGGGGGATGGTAAGTCCAAATTCCATAGGGCAGGCTGAAAGCTAGGAACTCTGATGAAGGCTCTTGATGAATTCCCCAGGAGAAGATAGCTGGCTGAAGTAGAGATTGAAATTCTCCTTCTGACCACTGAAATCTTCAGTTCTCCCTTTAAGACCTTCAACTGACTGGATGACTTCTCTCATTGCTGAATGCAATCTCCTTAGTTGATTGTTTATGTAATCAGCCATAGAGAGAACCAACTTACTGATGACTTAAAATCCATGAAACATCCTCACAGGAACAATCAGGCCAGTGCTTGCTTGACCGAACAACTGAACACCATAATCTAGCCAAGTTGAAAAATGAACTTAACCATGATAATAAATAATCTTCGGTTGCAAGCAGATACAAATTCCATATATGAAAGAAATTTGAGCCAACTAGAAATGTCTCTGGAACAATCAGAAATACCTTTTTCACTAAAGAATCTCATGATCCTTAAGATAAGAGATCATATAAGGATTATATAAGGATATAAGATTACATAAGGATTATATAAAAATCATCTGGTGGGAAGTTTTAAAAACATACCTGTCTTCATTTTGATATTTTGAAAGCAAATTGTTTAATAAATAGGAGACAAATATACTATGTGATCAGTCCTATCCCAGAACAAAACCATAAATATATGTTTTTTAATGTTATGGGAAGCAAATGAGAAAGCAACAAACTGAGTTTTTAAAATATTCCAGATATTGTCTACTGGCACTTGGCATTATTTTATTCTCTTCTGTGTTCCCCGATATTGCAGAGATTAGAAGGCTAAGAACTACACTGACATACTTTTGGGGCATCTGGTTCCCCACATGTTTCAGGTTTTGTCAATGAGCAATAGTCATTAGAATATTTGGAAGGTAGAAGAGAGGTAGATGCCATTCCACCAGCAGCCATAGTAGAGTGGGCTACAGTAGCTATGAGTCTGTTTTAATTTCAGTTTCTATATTCCTCTATGGCAATCATCGTATTTTGTTGCACTTAAAACTGTTTGGAAAAGCACAAAGCTGGAAATAGGGAGATGTGGTGAGAAGAAGGCTGTGACAATAATTCATGTACAAGCTTTTGAGGGCCTGGAATAAGGGATTAGCAATAAGGACAGAAAGAAATGGATTGGAAGGTAACTTAAGAGGAAGTTTCAATAGGATGAAATAAATGATTGCATGTGAAATCTGCACACATTTCTCTACATTACCATGTTTAGAGAATGTGGAAGAGACAACTTTGGCACATGGTGAGATAGAGCCATCATCAAGATATCCATATGAATGTCTGGTAGAGGGACAGGTGTGGAGCTAAAGAAGGGGTGAGGAATGAGCATATGGCTGAGAAAACCTCATAGAGTTTATTAGCCCAACAGTCAAAATCAAGCTGTGGCACTTCCTCTGTCTCACTTTCTTTACAAGCGAAACATATACAATATACAACCATGATATTAGGAAATTTATAACGAAAGAAAGTACCACATTCATTACTTTCAAAATAGAAAGCTCAAAGTAATAATTTATTTTTAAAGGTAGCCTATAAAATTGTGATGTATTCTTTGAGTCACAGGACACTATTGAGAAAAATGAACCAATTTATGACTAAAGACATGTGAGCACTCTACCTTTACACAATGGCAAATAACCAAGAATTAATCAAGCAAAGAGCTGTTTTGATTTAATTTAAGGAAATAACAGCTGCCTACATGAAATAATCCCAGGACTTTCATTTCATTCAAGTGTAATCCATGAAATAATTTACAGCTGCTTGAGTTAGATAATGTGGAAGATGAGTGAATTTTCACATCTGTTTTTAGGAACTTTATTAACAAAAATGAAAAGCTTTCCAAACATAAGTCCCTTCACAGTGATTCAGTGATGGGTTACACAAGAATTATATGGGCAGTTTTTGCTGCACTGCAATTGGTTTGTTGATTTACATGGATAGAGCTGATTTGGTCAAATATTTTAAGCAATATTTTAAGCAGATGTTATACATTTTGAGTGAGTTATTAAAAATAAAATAAATGTAAAGAAAACATATTTAAAAATAGACATGTTTAAATATAATATTTATGAAAAACTTTTGTTATGTGATATAGCTATATTTCCTGAAAAGGGGGAAAGAAAGAACAGAGAATGAAACATAATTCACTTTGCTGGGACATATTCTGGTTGAAAGATGGAAGTAAGATGTTAAGGCTGTGCTTCTATTAGTTCCCTGTTTCTACAATCATGTCTCAAATATGAGATCGGTGTTCTTTCTTATATATCAAAATACCACAAATTGACCAAATTTATAAATAATAAGAACAAAGTGTTAGGTATCAGAAATTACAGGTTTTGATTTTTTTTTAGAATAACCTTAGTTAAAACAATTTAGTTGGAATTTCATTTGGAAAAAAAAAAGTCTTGTCTATTTAAATGCTGTGTTGAAGATTCCCTGTTTAATAAGAGGGAGCAGGTGACATAATATTTACTTTCCTTGACCGCAAGAGCTCAATAAATAAAGAAATGATTAGCCCAGTAAGGCAGGAAAAATGTTTACTTAGTTTTAAATTTACACATATTCTATATCTTCTATTGTTAACTGAAAGGAGCGCTTCTTTAGATATTTTTTGTTAGCTACCAGTTCCTGTTTAATTTCCTTTGGACATAACCATCAATTCCAAACACATGATGACTGCAAAGCTTGTAAAAATGTATTGGCTGGAATTTGTTCAGTTATATTGCAAGTGGATAACAGGAGTTGAGCTAATTGAACCCATCATTATATAAATTGCAAAGGCTTTTCTATTAGAAAAATTTTGGCATCTGGGAGTGGTTTCCTCCTTCCAGTCTGCAAGAAAATATTAGCCCATGTAGGAAATTCAAATTCAAACACTCCCCAAAGCCTGATTTCTGCATCAGGGTACATCTTTATTTTTAATTATCACCCACTAAAAATTCAAGAGATTATATTGTATATGCCCCGAAAATTGACTATTTCCCGGCATGTCTTGCCACACTTTAAAGGTTTGACAGATAAAGATTAGAGACTGTAATTAAGTTTTTCATAAAAATAACTGAAATTCCAGCCATGTGGATGCATGTCAGGGTGGGATCACATAAGCAGACCAGCCTGATATACCCGAAAGCCCAGGTACAGCTCTAATTGAAGGTGACGCCTCATTGTGACCAAGAGGGAAATGTAGAGACAATGCCAGAGAAGCGGTATTAGGGGCCAGATTTGAGGGGAAGTAGGGGAAGGCCCTAGATAGTAGATTAGCAAAGAGTTTAGGAGTAGAGGTGCTTAGGAGCACACCTGGAAAACAGAGGCAAGAGGCAAAATGTTCAGAGTATGGGTGTGAGCAGAGCAAGGACAACATCTAGGTAGTCAAGAAGAAAGGTGGCTAATCTAAAAGTCTGGGATTAGATAAATTATTAATTTCTATAAAGTGATGGGTAAACATGTATAAATATTTCAAATATGAAAATCACTGCAAAATCTTGCAAATATTCATCATTTTAACTATGATTTAAAAATGATTCCCCAAGGATATATTCCCTTAGCACGTATCTTTGGCTAAGCAGTCATATAATGAGTAACTCTCAATATTTAAGTCACTCTTAGAGAAAACATTTCTCAGCCCAATGTTTAGTTATTGAATGATTGCTGCCCCTATTAAGAACCTTTAGGTTATAGAAGATATTATTTCAGCCACCAAAGGTGATGCAACATGCTTATATTTATTCTTCTGTTTCTAAGCTAATTGGTGACCCTATTTAATATAATTTTTATGTTCTCATAGGCTGTGTATTAAATAAATAAGGTCTTATGCTGAGAATTTCCTATGTGTACTCTCTTAATTTTCTGATTGCTGATGAACTGTGAACTATATACCATAATAATCATGCCATATTTAATGATGCTTTGATTCTTGATCCAGATCACAAGTATTAATGTAGCTAATTTTGTATTTCTACATTGGACTTCACAGTATGTTTACTCAAAATAAGCACTTTGGTGAGAGTATGCTAAATTCAGACATCAACTGCTACAGTCTGAACCCTAGCAAAAGTTTTCTGTATCTGTGCTCTAAACTTACCTTTTGTAAAGTTGATTCTGTCTGAAGTCAGCTTATTTATATACATGACAAAAATACATAAAACTAAAATTTCAGTGGATTTAAATTGAGAATTTATTGTTAGTTTACTTTCTTCTGGGATTTCAAGTGTAATAAGACGTGGATGGTTGACATCTCCCATATTGCCACTCCTACTCCATCCTCTTTCTTTTCTTGTATTTTATCTTTATTTTGCCTGACTCCTAAGCTTTTGATATTACTTTCCTTCACTAAACCCTTGGCATTGAAGACTGATTTTCCTTCAACTCTCCTCATTTTATCTCTTTGTACTTTGCTACCCTCCATATCTTTCATCTCCACATGGATTTTTATTGTTTGGTTATGAAAAATTTAGACTAATATTTTTGAAAGATACATTAAACTTTGTGCTATTGAAATTGAGAATGTTAATATTCTAAATCAAGCATATTTCAATCTAACAAACACACATGAAAAGTTTAAAAATGCAGTTAGAAAAAAAGCATTTTATTATACTAATCACATTTGTTGGTATTCTAAATCCAATTTGGTTAATTTTAAAATGACATTAAGATTAATTTTAAAATGACATTATTTCCCTCTCTCTATACTTCCTTCATTTTTTTATTATGCTCAGCACTTGAGGGTTAAAAAAAAAAAGAAATCAAAGGGGTGGAAGAATATCACGCTTGCCGTATATTAAAATTGCCGCTGTTGTATTTTGGCTATGGGTTGCCAACTCATTCTCCGTTGTGGTATGCCACAGGCAAAAAGCAGGCACATGACATACCTTTCCCATCACTTAGATGCAAGCCACATGCCACAAGATGTTACCACCCTGTCTGACACACTGTAAATCCATTTTCCATTCTGTGTTGCTTTCTTGGAATTCATATGCTGTTCTCATCCTTTACACTTCAAGCCACAAAACATTGCCACCCCAAATGAAATTGTACAAGACCATTTTCAATTTTGTTCCATTTTCTTGGACATCTGCTTCTATGGAACATTCTTCCAATTAAAGTATTCCTTAATAACATGCCATGCAGTAATACATCACCTAAGAATTTCATCTCACTGCCTACATTAAACGTATTTTTTTTACTTTCCCAAAAATGTGTATCTAGTAATAAGAAAAAAAATAAAAATATTGATATTATGAAAGTCCCAAATTTATAGCCACACCATCAACACACCACACTACTATATAAGCAACACAAAACACACACATCCTGGTGTCTTTCTCATTTACAACTCTGTGATTTCCTTGCCTGCCAAAAGCCCTGTACATGAGAAAGGAAACAAGAGGAAGAGACAAGTAAAGATGAACATGCTGAGCACATTTGTGTCAGAACGACTCTGAGATGACCCCACTTCCTGGTATTCACACCCTTGTATAATCCTCTCACATTGAATGTGAGCTGGGACAATGTAATTTGCCTCCTAATAGTGATGAACAAGGTTGAATGGGTGTTATTTCTGTGATTAGGTTACAAGTGGCTGTGATTTTGACCTTGCCATCAGGCTCTGTCTATTGCCTTCTGGGCCTGCACACTTTGATGAGACAAGTTGTCATGCAGGAGAGGCCCATGTGACAAGGACCTTAGGGTGGCTTCTGGACAATAGCCAGCTAAGAACTAAGGCCCTTAGTCCAAGGACGCACTAGTAACTAGTTTCCGACAACAACCACATGACCTTAGAGGCATACCCTTGCCAATCAAGCTTCAGAAGAGACCCCAGCCCTAGCCGACAACCTGGATTTCAGTCTTGTGAAAGACCCTTAAGGAGAGGAGCTAGATTGCTGACCCAAAGAAACTGTGAGATAATAAGTGCATGTGGTTTTAAGCTACTAAGTATGTGGTAGTTTACTGCACAGCTAAAGAGAACAAATTTAACACTCAAGAGATTTTTCTTTTCTCCCAATTATTTAGAATAAAATCCTTAGTGAAATCTTTAGAAATTACTGCAGTATATAATTTTATATTAAATAACTTGAGTTGAATATCAGTGGAGACTTATTAAAAAGAAAAAGACAGTTAAAAATCTGGACATTATTTTAAATAATAATATTCAAATTGTTCCTTAAAATATTTCCACAGGTTTCAAAGTAGCAGGCAAAATTGTGAATGAAAGATTAATAATTATAATTTAACATTTGAGAAGATTTATGATATAGCAAAGTTATCTATAGAGTATTTATATATATAGTTTATAGCACCTTAGAGTCTCACCTATAATCATTTTATACCTTTATCCATTGTTTATAATATTCTATTACATTTTTGTTATTTTAAATTACTGTAAAGGATTGTAGTAGCTGAATTTTTCCTTTTGTGTCACAGTGTTGATTACAGCTATGATTTATTTGATGCTGTGCCTTAAATTCAAAACACAATTATAACATCACTTCGGTAAGAAAAACATGAGTCACTTTGTGAATATCAGATCCATCACGTGGTTTCCAGGAACACATTCCAGCAAAAAGTGGAGTCAGCCTCAAGCAACTTTACATAGAAGATATATACACACATGCATGCACACACACACTGCTGGAGTATCAAAATATTGCATGACCCACTTTATTCCCCACTGTTCTAGCTCAGCATCTCCAGACGGACTATCGCCATGGCTCAGATAAAGCCAGAGCCAGAGGAAAACACATCAAACATTTCTTCTGGGGTTCATCTTCTGAAACTTTTGAAATTATGAAGAGTAGTTTTTCATATAAAACATTGAATATATTTCGAGATCCAACTTCAATACATTGGTGTTCCCACATCCAGACAAATATTTATATATTTCTAACTCTATGGATCACTATTTCCTAAAACAAACACTCAACTTTATGAGCTTGGTTTATTCATGGCCTCCAAAACATATTCAGAGTGCCCTAAAACTAGCTACAAATAAGATGGGTAAAAACTACAGCATTCTTTACTTTCTAAAAGTGATTTTGGCCTTGCTCGCAAATCCCCATCCTGCTGAGTAATGAGGAAAACAAAAACTAAACAAATATTTTTTTAAAAAACCTTAATTTTGTTGTTTAAAGATATCTTAATGTCCTGTTTAAACTTTCTCTATCAATTAGTTTAGTCTCTCTACTTTTTTCTTTATTAGAGAAGTTAAGGGTTTAACAGAATAATCATTTTAAAAAAAGGATTCCATATACTACCCTATTATTAACACCTTGCATTGATGTGGAACATTTGTTACAAATGATGATAGCACAAACAGTCAAAGTTAGGTTCAAAATCTCTAAAAGGACTGCTTTGCTTCTTTCAAAGATACGCTTTTCTCCACTTATCCCTCATGATGGCATCTGGATCCAAGCGGAGGAATATGTTCCCTCAAGACAAAGGCTAGCAGGTAGCTGCTCATTATGCATGTCCTTATGCTACCCTTTGTGTCTGCTTTAGTTTGCTAGGCTGCTGAAAGCAGATATCAAAATGGGTTGGCTTTTAACAGTGGGAATTTATTAACTTATAAGCTTACAGTTTGAGGTTGAGAAAAATGTTCAAATCAAGGCCTCATCAGTTGATGCTTTCTCCCCAAAGACTGGCTGCCAGCGATCCTGGACTCTTCTGTCACCTGGCAAGCCACATGGTAGCATCTGCTGCTCTCTCTTCTCTTCCTGGTATTGTTGCCTCCAGCTTCTTGCTTCCATGGCTTTCTCTTCTCTCTCTCTGTAGTCATGCCGTTTATATACTCTAGCCCTCATAATTATTTTTTTCCATTGAACCACAATGATCCATTAACCATGGTTTTTAAAATTTAACAATATATGACTTTGCATCATTATCTAATTTTCAAATTTATCTACTCTTTCCTATATCTATTTATTGGAAGCACATCATGAGCTGACACATTTGTTTGGATCATTCTTTGCCTCTTCCCCAGTATACCCATTCAACTCCCACTAATTTGATAAAAAAGCTTTCAAGGAACAGGCTGAGGTTTATAGTTCTTATTTTCATCCACATGATTTTGACCTTTTAAATAAAGTATTAGATGCTCAACCTTTGGCAGAGGGAAATAACTATGTCTACATAAAGAAATGGAAAGGAGGAAAAGGGAAGAGGGCAAAAACCAAATCTATACATGAACTGCATACTTATGGTGGAAATAAGAGCCTTAGCTATTTAGACCAGTGACAAAATTTGATCATCACTCCTGCCATTTTATTTAAAAAATGAAGAGAACATGAATTTAAACACTCCTCACAATTCTTTTAAGAAAATAGATACCAGTTTGAGACATTTGAGAAGGCAAGATTTAGTAAATTTTGAAGAACTGAATTTTAGGTTGGAAAATTCAAAGAGGGTAGATGATCCAAGGAAGGAAGGAAGGAAAAGGCATAAAAGTGAAAACAATTACGAAAATCTTCTTCTTCACAAGAAAAATTTCAGGTTATAGGGCAAGGACTCCTACAACTTTGTCCCATTTAATTCCAACAACACATTCCCATTTCGACATCCCTTCAATTTCACTGAAATCTACCCAGTCCAAGACCAATTATTCCACCAATGATTTGGATCTCATTTATAATGAATAGGCTATGTACCTGACAGGTATATGTTATTTTCCGAAAGAAAAAAAATATTTTCAGTGTTCTCAATATGAGAAAATAACCATCTCTCTACATTGCAAAATCACCATTATGTATTCAACTAGAAAAAGAATTAAATGGCACCAGAGAAAAAGCCAGCCAAATATGAGATGGCCAGGAAGTTGAAACTTGCCCAATGGGAGCATCTTATTTGGGATATTGATTTATTAATTCAACAGAATTATAAGAATCACAGAAGGGAACCATATTAGCAAAAGGTACAGAGGTACATGCAGAGAGAACGAAGCAGAAGTAATGAAGTAGAGAGAAGGGAATAATATAATTATTGATATATATGTCAGTTTTCCTTACTAGTTTTTAAGTTCCTGAACACCAGGAACTATAATATATTCAACTTTGTATTCCTAGTACCATGCATAGTTCTTGGCATATAATAGATATTTAATAAATGTTTATTGAACGTGTAAATAAATAAAAGGCCCTCATGGCAACTATAATTGGATGAGTAAAGTGATATTTAACTGCGAAAGGCCTTGAATGGCAACATAGGTTGAAATGATCAGACAAACAAAATAGGTTTGTCAAGCACGGACATTGTATTAGTCAGCCAAAAGGTTGCTGATGCAAAATACCAGAAATCTGTTGGCCTCTAAAAATGGTATTTATTTGGGGTAGAAGCTTATAGTTACCAGGCCATAAAGCATAAGTTACTTCCCTCACCAAACTCTGTGAGGGTTCTGGCTTCCTGGGTTCCTGTCCTCCTGGGGCTTGATTCTCTCCAGGTTCAGCTGCTTGTTCTCTCCACAAGGCCAGCTGTAGACTATCAGGTAAACAGCTCATCTCTTTTCCCGGGGCCTTCTCTCCTTCCTCATGACCAAGCTCCTCTGTGTGCTTCCTTCTCTGGGCTCCAGCATTAAAACTTCACATCAGTACTCCAACTTTGTCCTTTGCCATGACTTTTATTTGTGAGCCTCCACCCACCAAAGGGCGGTGACCCAACACCCAACTGATGTGACCCAAGCAAAGCCCTAATCATAATTTAATCACGCCCAAAGGAACAGACCAGTTTACAAGCATAATCCAATATCTAATTTTAGAATTCACAAATAATGCCAAACGGCTACAGGCATGATACATTTTCTCTTGTACTTCAGAACATTAGAGAGGTGACATGGTTGGGTGGTTCAGAGTGTCACTTCTGCAGTGACCCTGCTGAAATTCAAATTCTGGTTATGCTCCTACCAGCTGTGTGATTTGGGGCAACTTGTTTAAAATCTCAGAGCCTCATATTCTCCGTAAGTAAAATGGGGAAAAGTAGTGCCTAACTCATGATTGTTATATTAGTTAAGTGAGTTAATGAATGTAAAGAGCAAAACAGTATGTGGCACATAGAAAGCAGTAAATAAATGTTAGTTATATTGTTGTTAGTTTAGGGTGAGAAAAGTTGGATTAAATATGGAGGAACTGCAGATAATCGTACCAATTGTTCTACTTCCCTAATGTTATAGGGAAGAATATTCCAACACCCTATGTATCAATTTCATAGATACACCTATCCAGCGTATTTCACTTCCACATAAGCCCTTCACAAGGTTGATTTTCTGAACATTACTGGAAAAGACAACAAACATTGAATTTGACAGATGGCATTTAAGAGCAGACCCAAATTAATCTCAAGCTTTTCTCTATTGACTCACTGAAATGTAAGAATTCATTAATGGTGTTTTTACTATTGGGGGATACTGCTTACTGTGTGTTGTAAATACAAGGACAAGAGAAATTAGGGACTAAATTAATGTGCATTTTCCTGTTCATTCTTTAATCTAAATTGCAAGTAGACTCAAAATCTTCAAACAGTGAGTACCAAGTAATATATGGCAATCTCTGAAGCAGAGGTTTTGATAAAATAGTTGACACTGACTTAAGTTCATGTCATTACAAAATAAAAGCTAATAAAATTTGAGGAAAAATAGCATCATCTGTCAGTTTAATTTCCTTTTTAGGGACATTGTAGGCTTATAGAAGAATCATGCAGAAAGTATAGAGTGCAAATATACTCTCCTCACACAGTTTTCCCGATTATTAACACTGCATTAGTGTGATAACTTTGTTACAATTGATTAAACAATATTATTATAATTATACATTTAACTATGGCTCATAGTTTACCTTAGGATTCAGTATTTGCACTATCCTATGGGATTTTATTTTTTATTTTTTATTTTTTTGTTACATATCCCTCCCCTTTCTGCTTGCTCTTGCTGTGTGTTCATTTTTTGTGTGTGTTCTTCTATGTCTGCTTTTGTCTCTCCCCACTGTGGCAACGCGCCGGGTCAGCTCACTGCGCAGGTGGCTTGTCCCACTTGTGGGCAGCTCTGCTTCCGTTCCCAGGCGGCTTTCGCTACATTCGCAAGCAGCTCGCCCTGCCCGTGGCGGCCCTGCTGTGCCCGTGGCGGCTTTCTGCCCTGCCCGTGGCATCTTTCTGCCCTGCCCACGGCGGCTCTGCACCACCCACGGCGGCTCTGCACCGCCCATGGCGGCTCTGCCTTCTCAGGCGGTCTGCCCGCTCGGAGAGGTCCCCAGAAACGGAACCCGGGGCCTCCCATGTGGTGTACCGGCACCCTATCCACTGGGCTACAGCCGGCCCCCATATCCTATGGATTTTTAAAAATTTATCCTACTAACATATACACAAACTAAACTTTCCCTTTTTATCCACATTTACATATATAATTCAGTGGTGTTAATTAAATTCAAAATGCTATGACACCATCACCACCATCTATTAACAAAACATTTCCATCATTCTGAATTGAAAACCTGGACATTTTAAGCCTTAACTTCCCATTTCCTATCACTACCCCATCCCCTGGTAAATTTTATTCTAGATTCTGACTCAAGAGAGTTTGCTTATTCTAATTCTTTCAAATCAGTGAGATAAAACAATATTTGTCCTTTTGTGTCTGGCTTATTTCACTCAACATGAGATCTTACAGGTTCATCTATGTTGTTACAGGTATCAGAATTTCATTCCTTTCTATAGCTGAATAATATTTCATTGTATGTATATGTCACATTTTGTATATTCATTCATTGGTTGATGGACACTAGGGTTGCTTAAATATTTTGGCATTTGTGAATAATGCCACTAAGAACATTAGTGTTCAAATACCCGTTGGCAACCTAGCTTTCAATTCTTTTGGGTATATACCTAATGTGGGATTGCTGGGTCAAATGTTAATTGTATATTTAACTTTCTAAATGACTGCCAAAAAGTCTTCCACAGTGATTAAACTATTGTACATTTCAACCAATTATGTGCGAGTTTTCCTATTTCTCTGTAACGTCTCCAACACTTGTTATTCTGTGTTATTTTTTAATGTAGACTTTGTAGTGGGTGCGAGATGGTATCTCACTGTGGTTTGAAATGCATTACCCTAATGGTTAATGACATAGTTATGTTTATTGGTCATCTGTAGATCTCATTGTTGTTTGAACTGCATTTCCCTAATGACTAACGGCATTTATGTGTTTATTGGTCATTTGTATATCTTCTTTGAAGAAATACCCATTCAAATCTTTTGCCCATTTTTAAAATTTGATTGTCTTTTTACTGTTGAGTTATAAGATTTCTTCATATATTGTGGATATTAAACCTTTATCAGATATGTGGTTTCCAAATAGTTTCTCCAATTCTCTAGGTTGTGTTTCTATGTTTACGATGAAGTCCTTTGATGTACAAAAGTTTTTTGTTTTTTTTATTTTAACAAGGTTCTATTTATTTATTATTTCCTCTGTTTCTTGGACTTTATGCCTAAAAGTTCCTAAAAGTTTCTTCTAGGAGTTTTATAATTTTGATTCTTATATTTAGGTCTTTGATCCATTGTGAGGTAAGTTTTATAAATTGTGTGAGGTATGAGTTTACCTACATTCTATTACATATGGATGTCCAGTTTTCCCAGAACCATGTGTTGAAGAGACTATTCTTTCCCCATTGAGTGGACTTGGCAACCTTGTCCAAAATCAATTAACCATATTTGTGAGAGTTTATTTCTGCTCTTTCAGTTTGATTCTGTTCATGTATGTATCTGTCCTTGTGTCAGTACGATGCTGTCCTGATTACTGTAGCTTTGTAGTAAGTGTAAAATTGGGAAGCATGAGTCCTCCCACTTTATCCTTCTTTTTCAAGGTGGTTTTGGCTATTCAGGAATCATCATTCTTCCATATAAACTTAATGACTACCTTTTCCATTTTTTCAAAAGACTATTGGAATCTTTCTTATATTGCATGGAATCTGTAAATAGTTTTGGGTAGAATTGACATCTCAATATTTAGACTTCCAACCCATGAACAAAGAATGTCCTTCTATTTATCGAGATCTTCTTTGATTTATTCAGCAATCGTTGCTTTTTCTGTGTTTCTTTACATTCTTGGTTAAACTTACTCCTAGTTATTTTATTCTTTTAATTGATATTGTTAATGGAATTTTTTCTTGATTTCCTGTTCAGATCATTATTATTAGTGTATAAAAATACTACAGGTTTTTGCATATTAATCTTGTACTCCACCACTTTGCTCAATTTGTTTATTAGAACTAGTAGCTTTGCTGTGGATTTTTCAGGATTTATATAAGGGACTACGTAATCTGCAATAGGGAAAGTAATACTTCTTCCTTTCCAATTTTGATGTATTTTATTCCTTCTTCTTGCCTAATTGCTCTGGCTCAAAAATTCAGAATAGTGTTGAATAAGAGTGATGACAGTGGGCATCCTTATCTTGTTACTGATTTTACTGGGAAAACTTTCAGTCTTTCACCATTGCATATGTTAGCTGTGGCTTATCCATTTATGTTCTTTATCATGTTGAGGAATTTTCCTTCTATTGCTTTCTTTGTCAAGAAATGGTGCTTTGTCAAGAAATGGTGCTGGATTTTCTCAAATGCTTTCTCTGTATCAATTGAGATGATCATGAGTATTTTTCCCACTTTTCTACTAAGATGGTGTATTGCCTATTGATTTTCTTATTTTGAACTACCCGTGTATACCTGGACTAAATCCCACTTGATCATGGTGTATACTTCTTTTAACGTGCTGTTAGATTTGGCAAACCGAATCTAGTATTTTGTTGAAGATTTTTCCATCTATGTTTACATGGGAAATTGGTCTGTAATTTTCTTTTCTTGTGGTATCTTTATCTGGCTTTGTTATTAGTGTGATAATGGCCTCATATAGAATGAGGTGGAGATAGATTCCTCCTCTTCAATTTTTTGGAAGAGTTTAAACAGGATTGATGTTAATTCTAGTTGGTTTCTTGTATCATTCAAGTCTATTTCTTTACTGATCATCTGTCTAGATGATCTATTCATTGTTGAAAGCGGTATATTGCCGTCTCCTACTACTGATGTAGAACCACCTATGGTCCCTTCAAATCTGTCAATAACTGCTCATTTATTTTTGGATTCTGCTATTAAGTGAATATGTATTTATAACCATTATGTCTTCTTGTTGAATTGCCCCCTTTATCAGTAGATAGTGGCCTTTATCCCTTCTAACGATTTTTTAAAATTTAAAGCCTAATTTACCTGATATTAGCATAGCTAACCTAACTGTCTTTTGGCTATTGTTGGCATGGAATACTTTTTTCCATCTTTTTATTTTCAACCTATGTGAATCTTTCAAATTAAGGTGAATCTGTTGTAAACAGCATATAGTTTGGCTGATGCATTTTTATCCATTCTGCCTTTCTCTGGTTTTTGACTGGAGAGTTTAATCCATTTATATTTAAAGTAACTACATAATGCAAAACTTTTGCAGTTTTGCTATTTTTGTCTTTGTAAATCTTATACCTTAATTGGCCTTCAGTTTTTCTAAGAATGCCTATTTTTATGTATATTTGATTTTGTGTGTGTGTACCATTTTGATCCCCTTCTTTTTGCCTTCTGTATATATTTTCCAATTCTTTTCTTTGTGGTTACCATGGGGCTTAAATTTAACCTCCTAAATCTATAACAATCATACTTGATTTGCTACCAATATAACTTTAATACCATCGCTTAACACCATTCCTATACCTCTGTCTTCCTTGTTACAAATTATACATTGCATGTACAAAATCATAGATTTTTAATTAATTTTAATGTGTTTACACTTGATAATTTTTAAGAAGTAAAAAGTGGAGTTACATACCAAAAAAAAAAAAAATACATTGCTACTATACTGGCATTCATGCTCCTCACTTAGTTACCTTTACCAGAGATCTTTATTTCTTTATACTTCTTGGATCCACTGTCTAATGTACTTTGCTTTCAGACTGAAGAACTCTCATAAGAATTTCTTTTAAAGCAGGTTAGTGGTGATGAAATCTCTGTTTTTGATTACCTGACAATGTCTTGATCTTCCCCTCATTTTTGAAAGACAGTCTAATCAGATATAAAATCCTTTGTTGGCGACTGTTTTCTTTCAGCACTTTAAACATGTCATCCTACTGCCTTCTTGCCACCATGGTTTGTGATGAATCTTATCGGGACTCCATTGTGCATAACACATTGCTTTTCTCTTGAAGTTTTAGAACTCTCTCCTTGTCCTTTGCGTTTAACAATTTTACTACTATGAGATTGGGTATGGTTCTCTTCAAGTTTATCCTCTTTGAGGCTTGTTGGGATTCTTGAATGTATATATTTCATGTTGCTTGCTACATTTGGGAAGTTTACTGCCATTATTTCTTTGAACATTTCTCTTCCCCTTTCTATCTTTCTTCTCCTTCTGGGACTCCCACAATTCATATATTGATACACTTGATGGTGTCCCACAGATCTCTTAAGTTCTATGTACTTTTCATTCTTTCTGCTCCTCTGCCTGAATCATTTCAATTTTCTAGTCTTTGAGTTCACTGATTCTTTTTTCTACCAGATCTAATGGGCTATTGAAAGGTTCTAGGTAATTTTTAATTTCAGTTATCAGTATTTCTGTTTGGTTCCTTTTTAAATTTTGTCTTTATTGAGATTCTCACATTGTTCATTCATTGTCTTCCTGATATCTTTTAGTTCTTTGTGTTTTCCTTTATCTTTTTGAGTATATTTTAAGATAATTTTTCAAAAGTCTTTGTCTGGTATGTCCAAAATCTGGCCTTTTGTTGTTGTTGTTATTTTGTAAATTTTTATCTTGTTCATTTTGATAGGCCATCATTTCTTTTTTCTTTGCATGTCTTGTAATCTCTTATTTCACATTATACATTTTACTGTTTAAAGTGTTAACCCTCAGTTTAGTCCCTGTTCTCTCTGCTCCTTAAGTTTATATCCAGTTTGTTATGTGAGAGAGATTTCCTTGAGTGCCAACAGATAACAAAAACAAACAAACAAACAAACAGACACTAAAAACACATTCCACAGTCTTTGCAATTGGCTCTGCCTTGACTGGTGCTCTCCTTCTATCAAGAAGATCAGCTTGAGATGAAAGTGCAGGGTCCTCTCTATCTTTTTGGGCCTGTATCTTGTTCTGGCCTGCACTTTCTCACAGCCTTAGGAATTCTTGGTTTACAGGTATCCAAATTTTCCCTTCACTCCCCCACACCCAGATGATATATATATATGTACATATATATTTTTCTGTATCTGCTTTTATTTTTTTAAAAGATACTTAGATTATGTAAATGTTACACAAAAAACATAGGGATTCTCATACACCTTACCTCCCACACCTCCCACAACCTCCCACACAAACATCCTTCATTAGTGTGGCACATTAATTGCAATTGATAAACACATCCTGGGGCTTTGTCATTAGGCGTGGACCATAGATCACATTGTAGACCACACTCTCTTCCACACAATTCTGCATGTTATATGATGATATAAAATGGCCTATATCTGTCGTTGCAGTGTCACTCAGGACAATTCCCAAGTCCCCAAAAAGCCCCTATATTACAACTGCTTTTCCCTCTCCCTGCCCCCAGAGCCTCCAGTGGCCACTGGCTCCAAATCAATGTTGTAGTTTCTCCCACTGCTTGAATCACAATATGTCTATAGTAGAATACCAGTAAGTCCACTCTCGTTCATAGCTCTTCCCCCCATCCTGAGGATTCTGGGATGGTGATGTTCACTCCACCTCCAATTGAGAGGGGGGTTATATCCCATGGGGAAGATGGATGGGATTATCCTGCTTGCAGCTGTAGACTCTCTCCATTCCCTGGGATGGTCATTGTAGATGCTATATTATATCTCTTAAAGCTGGTAGTCATTTGCCTCAGGCCTCTCAATTGAATGGTTTCTCACATTGCTTTAGATGCTTCTGCCTGCAGGCTTGTAAGTTCCAGGAGGGTGAGCCAGAGATGAGTTTCCTGGTTCAGTCTTTCAGGATGCCAACTGACAGACTGGCCCCTACATACAGACACCCAATATATGCATAGGGGTTACTCTGTTCCCTCCAGACAGCATGAGAGACGCACAGCAGGAGCAACATGCCAGCTCCTCAGCAGGCTAAGGAAGGTTGTGGAAGGGGTCAGCAAGGGCACCACAAGCTTCTCCTATGGTTTTTAAAACTGTGTTTTCTTGATTTGGCACTTGCCTATTTACTATCATGCTTTTTACTGTTTTCCTAAGGTTTGAGGGAGACAGCTCTGCCAGTTTTTTTCTGGTTGTTCAAAGATTTGGTGGGGATTAGAACTCTGCTGCCATCCTGATCAACCAGCTGTTTAATTTTAAAGACCGAAAATTGAAGTCATAACTTTTCTTCCAATCTAATTGAAGTAATGCTGGATATTGACTTCTTTTTTTTTTAAGGGTAGAATTAATATTTTATTGTCATTTATAATCAGATGGCAGTTGGGTATATAGTCTTCATATGTGATCTCTTTTTAAATAAAAAAAACTACAAGTTAAGTTTTAAATAGCTGACAGCTGGTTATGTGTTCAGAAAATGTGATTAGCTTAATTCATTAATGGTGGCTTCAAGGTTTTCCTTTTTAATGCCAGACGATTCACCCACCTTTTGTCCCTTTTTATGAAACTGAAATGTGGGCCACAACATCCTGACAGTCATCCACATCTACTTCAAGGAACGCCACCTTGTTATACTTTTATACTTTTCAGAGAAGGAATGAAAGAAAGGCTTGATCTCTTTATAAGGCCTACACCATGTGGCTGAGAAATCAACTACTACAAGTTTATCTCCAGAATTGTTCAAAGCTGCTTGAAAATCTTCCCAGCTCTCGATCTGTTTCACCATTTTGGCTGCTGGAGGCTGTCTGACGAGCAACCATGGAAAGTGTCAAAAAGGACCCAAACAGCAGGACAGAGGCAGGGTATATTGACTTCTATGATACTTGTACTTTGTTTGAAATCTTAGTTGGCTCTAAATGTTTAATGATATTTACTTATAAAATACACCAATTTCTCTTTGGTTTAGCTAACAATCCCAGAGAGGATATTCTAAGATTTCAAGTTACTTTGCCCAAGACCAAGTTTTTGAGCCTTTTTATCCAAAGAAATGAGCCTAACAGAATTGACAACTAAGAACAACAACAAACACAGTAGTCAGTTCTACTTTTCCTGTCCAAAAGTTCATCAATTTCCTTATCACAACCTATCTTAACATCTTTGTTCATGCTCTTTCACCCCCTGGGAAACATGGCTGTCAATTTACTGTAATAATCAATCCTTATTTCTTTGTCATTAGAATAAATAAAATATACTTCATGCTATCATACCCTCATTAGTTTCTCTTACTTCTTAACTGTTTTTCTTATAGTTTTCAGGTATCCTCAACTAGTTTAAAAACTGAAGGAGTAATAATATCTTCTACTTCTTCCACTAGCACTGTTTTAGTAGCCTCTATAGCTACTGATCTTCTAAAGTTTAGTAGATACCTCGAAAGACTTATCAAATATGTGAATGAAGGCAAGAATATATGAGAGTTTGCCCTGTTTTTAAATTATCTATATCTAAATAAGTTTGCATTAGATTTTAAAATCATAAATATTTTTGAGGTATTAATATAGGGTTACTACACTATCATACATATTTCTCTTATGAATGAACCAGAGAATATTCTAGGCTATACCTCATTAGAGAGAATAACTACATAAATAATACATCACTGTTTATATACATGTCAATACCGAATCTTGGTTCATGTAGTGACACAAACAATACAATCTTCAATGCATTGCCCCACACTATTAGTTTCAAAGATTAGTCTCTTCCTGCCCACTCTCTTGCTCTTCACTCCTCTCATGGATCCACTATCTCAGAACTCTTAAGAGATATCTGAAATAATATCAAGAACTTTTGGCAAAAGATATGTTAAGAGATTTATATCTGTTAATTTTTAAAATCCTGTATTGCATATATATCAGACATTAAGTAAACTGCATGTAGTTTTGGAAATTTAATGTGTGAACTTGTTCTTCACTGATATGCTCATGTACTTTTTCCTATGTGCACATAAGAGATCATGCTAAGCCTCTCAGCCCTTCTCTATCCGTAAGTGAATTTAGGAGACTCTTGGAAATGGCAGAAATTTCCTTTCTACTCCACTTTCTTCCTATTCTCATTCTTTTCACCATCTATCTCCATTCTCCTGGTTTTATTGTGTATGATCTCATTACCTCCTTCCTTCCAGGAAACTAGTGGTTGGGCCATAATTAGTATCGATCTGGCCTGCTTATACCTTGAAGCCCAAAGGAGGAAGGATATTAATGGTACAAGAAGAACTTACTAAATTTCTCTGGAAGAGTTATCCAGACTATCCAAGGGAGTTTTCTCCATTTTCTTACTTACTGTTAACTTTTCTAACTCTTGCAAACTGGATGCTTCTATCATCACTCTACTGTTGTTAGTAGAACCAATGATTTCCCAAAATGTCATACCCAATGAGACTATTCAGTATCCATCTTTGTTTAATACCAACGATCACCAACTGTTCTTAAAACTATCCATAGCCTTGGCTTCTGTGACTTGCCAATTTTGATTTCCCTTATATTTTCTGTAAATTCTGTATTTGTGACCTTCATTTAGAGATTCCTCAAAATTACATGTTTAGTTGTCTTCTTACTCTGATCTCTCCTAGAATATCATTTTCATTCCCATGGGTTTCAACTATAACATGAATCTTAATAATTCTTAAATACATCTCCAGGAGGTAAGCCCTATATAGCCAAAAGAAACCTGAATATATAACATAGAAATTAGGAATTTGTCTTAACTCTTTTTTTTTTTTTTACCCTCAACTCCCCTCTTCTCTGCTCTCTGCTTCCAACCTATCATTAAGCTCTGCTAATTTTACTTCCCAAGTATTTCTTATATTGACATGTTTCACTCCATCATTACTATTGCTGCCTTGGTTTAAACCACTCATCATTCTTCTAATGGACTACTACAAAAAACTTCAGCTCTTCGGCTCCCTACTTATTACCCCTCCCCTCAGATAATCTTCCGCACAGCAGCCAGATGGTTCAGGGAAGACATGAATCTGATCATGTCACACTCAGCTCTTCCTTGCCTGCAGAGCACATCTCAACTTAAGTGTCATAGATGGCCCTCCATCAGGTGATACCCTATCTACTTCTCAAATTCTTTTCTTGCCTCTATGAGCCAGCTTCACTGAATAGCTGCTTCCAATTTCCTTTCATACATCATGTTTTTCTTAGTATTGTGCCTTTGCTCACACTGTCCCCTCAACCTTGTAATCCTTTCCTTAGCCCCACATCAACTATATCACGTTCACCAGAGAAACTTTCTCCACACTTTCAGGCTGTTCAACCTTGTCTTCCTAATTAGCCGTATCTGGCTACTTTTCTCTCTGTTCTCATTATACTTCTCTATTTACCACATGGCATTATAATTTTCACTTGCTATGTCTTTCCCACATAGATAGTAAAGAATTTGAGGGCAGAGGCCGTATTTTATTGATCTTTCCAAACTGAATCTACTTCAATTTCTATCACATAGTAGAGTGCCATTAGGCTTGCTGAATGAATGCAAATGAATAAATGAATGAGAAGCTTCTGTATTGTTTTCTATAATCTGACCCTTTTCTTGACTAGAAAGTTCTATTCAGTTACCCATTAGGAACTCCACTGCTCTCTCTGCTAGACATTCAAACTTGCTCTATAATTCATCCTCATTAGAGTCTTGTTGGACATCTCAGTCATGTCCTTTTGAACCTTTGCCAAAGCATGCTCAAGACTAGACATGTGCTATACTCTAAATGCTAAATTCATTGGCTCTCTTTGATGCCAAAAACTTTAAGTGAGAAATAATAGAACAGAGATTTGACAGATTTTGTTATTCTATAGACTTGAAAGCTCATTTACATGGCACCAGTAGTGGTTCCTAACTTTCTAATGAAATCTGGATTTTCAGGCCTCAGAATGAATGCTAAGTTGGCAACAGTGTTATTCTTAAATATTTTATTATACTAAAGAAGACCTATTGCAAGGAAATTTAAATCTTGCTACCAATGAATCAAGGAAGTAAAACATTAACTCCCCTTCTTCTCTTCCTTTGTTCATGAAGAAAGCCTTAGGAATACCCTAGGAATACCTTCAGCCACTGGTAATACTCTCTGATTGAGGGCAAGAATCACAGATGGTAGTTTTCATTTTTAAAAACATTCACAAATGATAAACTTCTGCAGATGTGTAGTGTATGGACGAATGCTTCCTGACAGATGCCACTGTGCAAAATTTTGCTCCTCTGGCCAAAAGTGCTTTCAGGGCAGACAGAGACATCTTAAATTAGTTCCACTAGTTTATTTGCATTTCAAAATACCCAAGAAACAAGTGAAATCCAACCAAAAATTTATCTTAATACATGGGATTAATTAAACACGATGGTACCAGAGAATTTTTAGCTTAGTAAATTTTATGCATGATCTTCAATTCTGCCTTTCTTCTCCATACAGTATCATCCTACAAAAAACCCAATGACCGCTGCCTTTCCATTAAAACATTTTTCCATCAAAGAGTATAGATTAGGAGACAGGATACCAGATTATTAGGGAGCAGGTCCAGTTTATTGCATGACTTTAATCTTGCTGGATCCAAATGAAATAGCAAGAATTACAATTTAGCTTCCATCAAAAGTTTGCAATCTGAAATATTAGGTAACATCAAAGCTCTTAAAATACAATTAACTTCTGAGTATTAAAGGACAGTTAGTACATGGGAAATCCTTTATTCATTTAGCTCTCCCTAAAATTTACGGCCCATCATTTATCTAAAAGCATTTTTGTTTATGATTCTCATCAGGATAATTTAGAGATTATCCTCTCAACCTTCAAATATTTGATGGATACTGAGAATATGAACTAGAGAAATACACACTTCTACATACAGTTACTAAAGCTTTTTTCTTAATATCATTAATAGAAGTCACTTTAACAAACACTTATTCATTTTAATAGTTTGTTTCTTGAATTTTCTCAATAGGTAAGAGAATTAATTCCATGTAAACATAATTATTTTTTCCTCTCTCCATTAGTGATGCTTCTTCTTGTGCTGGTTGAAAGTTACAGAATAATATTTTTGTCTTATTTACCAATTTTATGGAGAACATAACATTTGAAAGAAACTAAGTTTTGTTGTCATTATAAAGAAGATATGTAGTTATTATCATACATTTACATTTATTGTCAAAACTAATGCATACTTAACCTAGAACTTTTTGCACTTACATTTTCTAACAGATTGATTTGCTATCTTTTGATATATAAAAGTATATAATTCTTTATTTTTCTCTATTGAAATTCTTTATTCCTCAAATAAAAATATATATATGACATTAAAATTTGTCTATCTGCTGTTTTTTAAATTCAATATTACATGATACACAGGGAACCCCCTAGGTTTGCAGATTATTTATGTTATCTTTTTTTTTTTTAAAGATTTATTTTATTTTATTACATATCTCCCCTCCCCCTCGTTGCGGCGATGCGCTGAGGCCGGTCACTGTGCAGGCACGGCTTTCCCCACTTGTGGGCGGCTTCTGCTTCCATTCACGGCCGGCTCCCCTTCAGTTCGCGGGTGGCTGGCTGCACTCCATTCGTGGGCGACCTACCTTGCCCATGGCGGCTTTACCCTGTCCGTGGCAGCTTTTTGCCCTGCCCATGGTGGCTCTGGCCCGCCCATGGTGGCTTGCCCTTCTCAAGGCGGTCTGCCCGCTAGGAGAGGTCTCTGGGAACCGAACCCGGGGCCTCCCATGTGGTATACCGGCGCCCTATCCACTGGGCTATATGGCCGGCCCCTTATGTTATCTTTTGATCTTTGATTCTTCTCTATTTTTTTCTGGTCTCTTCTTCATGTTAAATATCCTTTGTTTTTATATCTTATATGACATCATCTCTTTCATCATGTTTCTTTTTTTCCTTTCCTCTGCATTTTGTGAAAATCTTCTGAATAGGGCCATTCATGAAATCATTTAAATTTCCAGTGTTTTTGTCTTTCTATACAATACAGATTTGAATTCTGTTGGCCTATTTTTAGTTTTCTTAAAGTATTTCCTAGTCTTAATTTTCTGTCTTGTAATTTATTAGTCAATAAGATGTAGAAATCTTTATCACCCCAAATTTTAAAATATGTCTAGTATTGTTATATTGTTACTTCTTGTATTGTGGCAAAATTTGCATGCAGTAAATTGTGCAGAGCTGTAGTGTAATTTTAAAAGTTGGGCAATTTATTTTTATTCTGTAGCCATTATTCCACCAAAGTATAGGGCTTTTCTAACACCCAAAAAAATTCCTTCTTGCCACTTCCAGTTAACATCCTTCCCCCTTCCCAGTCAATCATTGTTCTGATTTTTTTTTTTTTGTCTCTGTAGATTGGTTTTGGCTGTTATTGAAATTCAAATAAATGGAATTAGACAGTATATGACTTCTTTTATATCTGGCCTATGTCTTTAATATACCTTGAGATTCTTCCATATTGTTGCATGTAACAGTAATTAATTTCTTAAAACATAGCTGAGTGGTATTTCATTATATGAATATACCATAATTAATTTGTTAATTCTCCTGTAATAGGCATTTGGGTTGTTTCCAGTTTAGGCTATTATGAATGAAGCTGCTATGAATATAGTCAGGAATATATGATTTCTTTGGGGCATATACCTAGGAGCAGAATTGCTAGATCATAAAATAAGTACATGTTTAATTTTATGAGAAACTGCTAAGAATTTTTCCAAACTGGTTGTACAATTTTATACTTTCAACAGCAATGATGAAACTTCCAGTTCCTGCCAAGATAGAGCAAATCCATTCCTCTCAAGTCTTCCCTCTTACAATGAAAAAAATCCCTGGATAAAAAAAATAAAAATAAACAAGCATAGGAAGACTTTGAAAGGTGAAAAGGAGAAAGTAGACTCACTAGGAACCTTGGAAATTAAGGAATGACACAACAGTGATTTCCTTGGATTTTCTTACTGCCTCCCATGTACCCTGGAGAGTGCGTTGCAGAAGGCTCAAACCCAGAAGAGACAACAGGTGCAGATAAAAAAGAAAACTCCAAGACAGCTCGTTTTCTCTAGCCAGAGGTCCAGGTAAAGGCTGGCCCAATAGAATAGAAGAGGATATGAAAAGACAACATGGTGAGATTTAAATGGAATTGCAAGAGAGAAAGGCAAAAATTAAATGGGAATTTAAGTAAGATTAGGTCAATATGCAAAATATTTTACTTCCTGTTTCATAGATTCCATGAATCTGAATATTGAGAGTACAAAGCAAATGTATAAATCTACCATTTCTTACATAGTTAATCTTCCAGCCCACCAATAGAAAATCTTCTTCCTTTGTATATTAGTTTCTCCATTTACTTTATCATCTAGACCATTTTCATTTTTTAAGTTAATGTTTCAAAGTTTATTATTCAAATTTGATAATTTTCCAGGAAAAGAATCAATACATTCTCCTTGAACTCCTTCCTCTCCACTTAATTACTATTAGAATTCTCTTCACAGTTGAAAAGGAAGATCTTGCAGATGAAAACTGCAATTATCTTTTCAATGAATCAATATTCTCAGGAGACTTGAGAGGGAGCTGGCATCACAGGCAGTCATAGGAGAGAAAATTCTTCTTCACCTGGTTTCTCATTCTTGTTTGTTCATACTTTAAAGCCATGGTCCAGATTTCTGAATCTATGCCAGTAAGGTAACCTGTGCCATTGCTGCTTCTTCCCACTGGTGCTCTTTGATGTTTGAGGGATCAGCCTTACCATGCCTGGGAAACCTCCTATAAACCTTGAGGCCCCCAAGAACACTTTGTACCTATTGCTTTTGATCCCCCAAAGCAAAAGTATTCCCAAATGGTATCTTGCTAGAATATTCCACATCTCATGCTTCACTACATGTTTTGGGGATATTACTGGGATAGTGCTTTACAGTCTAGGGAAAGGGTTTGAACCTGATCTGTGGAGTCTTCACTTTAATCTCCTCTGCATTATTTCTAGCAGAAATGCTTCAAAGATGATGGAAATTGGTGGCTCTCTTCCTTAGTTATCAGTAGGAATGCACCATTTATTTTCATTGGTATGGGAAGGAGTGAGGAAGGACAGATTTCTCTAAATATGTAGTTACCTTATCTTAACATTAGTTTTTAATTTTAAAATCAATGATTAACATTATTTTGAACTAGTAAATAACCTTATCACAATTTTGCCAAAATATCGATTTCCTTTAATGTAATAAAGAAAAAAAATGGAAAGGTCATACAATGAAAAAGTTTATGAATTAACTAAGTATAGGAAGAAAAACACTTTCTGGCTTTAAAATAAAGTATTCACTACCTTCATTTTTTTTTATCAGTATAAACAAAGTTAGAAATAAGACATATGTGCTACTGGCTGTCAGACTGTGACAAGAAACAGGAATAAAGTTACTCTTTCCTAGTAGTCATATTACTTTAAAGCTTAAAGTGGGTTTAAAGGCATTATCTGAAACATGAGAAAAAATGCTTTTACAGTATCAATTTTCTAGTAAAGAGAGTCCCTTTTGGGTTCTTCCTTGGAAGCCAAAATAATGAGCAAAAGAAGTCATTTAAATTTCCTTTGTGCGCGCACGCACACACACTGATTTGGCATATGCATTATATGTACTGCAGGGTGAATCTGTTTAAGTTCCTCTAATTTCCCAGGATTTTTACTTAGAAAAATAGACAGATGAGTTTTCAAGGTAAAGATCATGTCCTTAAAATTCACCAACTCTTCCAAAGCACATCAATGAGGTTCTTTGTTTGAAGGATAGAGCTATTCCCTACAAAACATTTAAAAACAAATATTCTCTTAGTTCAAACATATAAAAAGATTCCAGCCATAAAAATCCAGTCAAAAGCCAAACTATAGGACACATGAGAGTGCACGTGTGACCTAATTTCACATGGGAGGCACTAGGCCCCTGCCCCTCAATCGACATATACTTCTCTATGTGGCACCCTCCCTCTTTGTTCCATGTAGGGATTCTGACCTCAGGAGCATAGCCATGACCGTTTGCTCTCTTAAAATCTTGTTCAGAGATATCTTCTAATATTTCTGATATTCTGAGGTCAGGCATCAATTTGATCGCTCCTTCCGAGGTTCATTTGCGTTTTCACACTTTTGGAAAAATTTAATTCTCTTTGAAATGACTAAGAATGCATTCAACTTTAGCTCTTTAAATAATGGCAAAGTTTTTCCAGAATGTTACTCTATAGGCATATGGTATGTCTTACAGGAGGATGGTGGTCTAATCAAGAATGCCTGGCAGAGCTATAAACTGCCAACTGCCATGTGAAGTGTAGCTTTTAAAGTGTGCAAAGCTCCAAAGAGCAATACGACTCCAACAAGATTATTTTAACTAAACAATGAAGAAAATGAAATTTCAACTCTCAGCTACAAAGAAGAAGGTTTAAAGGTTTGAAATTTCATAATGGCTACATGTACACCGAAGATGCATAACTCTAATATATATTTTGGGAAGTTATTTAAATATATTACTAAATTGTTTCCCATCCATGTCAGGAGACAATTTCCCAAAGGTATCTTGCATGTCTGCCCACCTTGACAGTCTTTTGTTCTAAACCATCTTTTCAAGGATGTTTGTATAGTGAACAACCTTGGAACATAGAGATCTTATCTCCCTAAGGTGCAGAAGACAGATTTGTTTGAAGATAATGTCTCCCTCCAGGACAAAAATTGGGCAAGTTTTCTTACAGCCCATCATAAAAATTTGGGTTTTCCTAGGTTTGTAGTTCACTTCCTACATACAATTCATGGACGTGCAGGTGTCACCTGGCCTCATGATGTTGCTTATGGGAACTGGGGGATGAGGAACAAGCACAAGAAATTCTGATACTCTGGCTACTACTGCTGCTGTGAATAATAAACTATCCCTTACTTCTGATATTCAAGTCACATATCTTCTGCCAGTATCCATGCAATTATAACAGGCTAACTTATTAGCTTACAAATAGGATAAAAATCTCAGATCATCCATACTTCTTTATACCCATGTTTTCATTTTATGATCACATATATTAATGGCTAAAAGTAAATGTGTTCAGAGTAAATGTCATGATATTTAAACACAAGATGAAGGAGCCCCTAGAAATGAAGTATCTAAGGACTACAATCATCCAATGAGGATAGTAAGCAAAGGTTAGAGGCTGAGTTCATATTGCAACACCAGAGGTTCTCAATCTCATCCCATCCTCAATTCCTTAAACTTACCTAGATATATAGACTAAGCTTTTGACCCTTTTTGCAGGTGTCAAGCAAGTTAGCCAAAGGGAATATGCACTCATAGGTAAAGAAATCTTTGACATCTAAGGGACATAAGCACAATATAAAGAAACACATAAATTGCATAATCTATTCAAAAGAAAGCAGAATTAATAGACCAAAAAGAATAAATGTATAAGGAGCATAATGAGTGTCTTTAGAGAGATAAAGGAAGGTATTGGACACATGCAGCAAAAACAAGCAGTCATAAGAAAAAAGATCTTTTGAAGTTATTGGATACGAAAAAATGCAACATTTGAAATAAAGAACAGAATTTGTGAAATAGAAGCATACAAGCAAAAAATCAATTAGTGTTTTGGAAAACAATTTTGATGATCTCTTCCAGGGTGTTTCAGGGAGGGATAAAGAAATTAAAAGAATAATGAAAAGAGGAAGTGGGGCAAGATGGTGGCTGAGAAAGGTGTTCCAAGAGGCAGCTTGGTCCTAAAGGGCAGTTAGTTATCTAAATAGAACTATCTAAAGCACCTGTTTGGGTTTCCCAGGAGACCTGAAGAGTACCCTGAAACATCCTTGAAAGAATGGAAGGAGGAGACTGCCCATCTGCAGTGAAGTTGTGAGTAGAGCATTCCACTCTGCAGAGGCCGGTATCCATCCACAACTGGTAGCAAAAGCCACCTTGGGAGCT
>PVKH010001213.1:0-31606 GCA_004027955.1 Chaetophractus vellerosus | reverse complement strand
CTGTTGACTCATATTGAACCTAAAGACCGTGGAAGCCTAGTCACCTCCATTCTTTATGCAGGCTTTTTGTTGAAAAGGTGGTTAATTAACTTTATGTCAGGCTTGAAATTTGTTATTTCTCCTTCTTAGGTTTGCTCCATTGTGCCAGCTTGCTTTTATTCCCTTTTGAGTCTAATATTATCATCTAAAATAGAGGTTGTAAAGTAGTCTTCTACAGATTCAGATCCAACTCAGGGACATCGTTTGGTTTGTATGGTGTTAAAAATTTGTAATGCAGCATTTCAAATTATGAGATTTCACATAAAAATGTTTTTCTGGTTTCTCTTAAAGAATATACCTGACCATACTGAAGTCATATTGAAACCATATTTCCACATGGAAACACTTGGCAGAGTTCAGCAGTGGTTGTCCCTTTTAGATGGGTCAGTTGCTCTCAAATCTTCCAAAGTCCACACGATTCTCTCTTGCCTCCCCTTCTCTGGGTTCAAATGTTAGTTATCATCACATTAATGCATTGCTTTTCTTTTAATAGAGAAAATATTTCTATTTTTTCATGACACCAACAATTATTACAATGTGAAAGATTGAGAAGATGACTTATCCTTGCCCAAATCAAATCAACTCTTTTACGTTGTTTACCAGGTAGTGATTTGCTAGAGATGGCTATTGCTGCCTTGTGAGGTCAATTATTAAATATTCAGGAATTTTGCCAGCAGGAACAACCATTGGTGGCTTGGAATCTGCCATGGTGAGAGTATTTATGCCAGAGAAATTTGCAAACACTACAAATCAAGGCTTTTTTCCCCCCAGGGAGCCAGTTTACCAGCATACTGCTGCCTGTAGGTATTTAAGCTTATGATCTCTGAACTCAAATATTTATTATTCTTTATTGATTAGTGAGATTAATATAATCTGGCAACTGATCAACATGCCATACACATGTTTTAGTTATCCATGTCATTTATTAAAAAATAATGAATAGGATTGGACCAAAGAAGAGCCCTATGGTGTAACAGTATCCATTACAAGTGATTTTTATGTATGGTTGTTTAACAGGGTCTCAGCAAAACTCACTGCTCCTCTGTGCTTCTAAGTGATTGCATCCATCTGCTCGCTTTATGTTGATCAAAATCTAATGGAAGCACATACACCTGATCCAGGAATTCCCATCCTTGCTGTAGAGATTTAAGTCATTAGATTTTGGGTCTATGTTCCTAGCAATTTAATTATGTTTAAAATCTGGTTAGCAGTGTAGTAAATAACTGGTATTGCTACAAAATTGCATTGAGAAGGTAATAGGATTGAATTTCTACACAAGTTGACACTCAATTAAAATTTCCATATATCCAGTGAGTTAGCCAGTTCTTGATTGGAGAGCTTGAGCAAATGCTTTCTTCTTAAGCTGATCACTTCAAAACAGGCAAAATTTATAATAAAGTCAAATCAAGACTCATTGCATCAGTGAGACTTGAGTTGGGCTTATCAAATACAGATGAAAGCAAGAAATAGACTAGAGAGCACCCATGATATTTCTTCCCTAAATTCCTCCATGTATTATTGACACTGGAAATAAAAATAACAAATTAAAACCTCCTTACTGAATTACTGTCCTAAACCAATAGATCCATGGGGCTTGTTCAGCTAAAAGCCACAACAGACTTTGTAAGGCAATGATGTAATCTTGGCTTTGTGTCATTTATATTCAACCTAAAAAAAACAATTTTCTTGAATAGACAAGCTGACAACAATATTGTTCGGTGTGGGTTTTTATTTGGATTGTTTCCAAATGGTTCACATGCCTTCACAGTAACACATCATGCCTGCTTACGTTTTTTTTTCTTGTTTGGTTTTTTTTCTGCCTGAATTCCAAAGTTTTCCCTTTTCCTAGCTTTTCATTTTTCTTTTAAGGTCTCCGTTATGTTTGTAAAACTAACCAGCTCTACCACAAAATTAGGATGTATCTTGCAGAGTGCATTCATTTTACTTTTTGCATATTTTTCCTGAGGTCATGTCAAGGTTAGTTTGAATTCCATCCTACATTAAGACTTCTTTCACAGCTATTTAGCTCGGCAGCCTACTCCCCGCTGGGGTCTGCCCCTTGGGCACGTCAAAGCTTCAGACCTGACAAATCACACACAGATGAAGCTGTACAGTTTTTAAAACAGTTTCATCAGTAACTTTTTTTTTCCTTTTTCACTATCCTCCTTCGTGTTGAGATTTTTTTTTCTTTCTCTGAATTACCATTTCAGGAATGTTGATTTCTATTTGAGACTGTTTTTATGCCAAAGCTGCAAACTAGCACAATCATTTATTTTATGGTACATTATACTAATAGCCTTCTAGTCACCAAGATTACATACCTACAGACCATTCCTGACTAGCAAAATTGCAATTGCATTATTAAAATCTATTTGTAGCAGGAAGCTTAGTGTTAGAAAGGTGGCTATCCCATAGTCTACCGGAATCAGAAGAAAATATCAACCATAAAGATGCATCCAGTTTATAACATATTATGAGCTGAGCCTGGAAATATTTCCCAAACGGTTAGTAATATGCTTTTATCAGTATTTTAACGAATTGTGGAACTAATGGTGCAACTCCTTTTCTTGTTTAATAGATGAAGTTAAAATGCTTGGTTGCTAATGAGTATTAGTAAACAATGTCCCCTTTACAGGCTTAAGCAGATCAAGATTTTTTAAAGCAGCTTACTGCCCTTATTTTTATAGGATGAAAAATACTCACTGCCACAAAATTGCTAGATCTGCTGAAGAAGTGGTGTAATTATTGCTATACAGCCATTTTGGCAATGTCAAATGACCAGATTATAGTTTTCTAGTTCGCACACTAGAAAATAGTTACTTTCATGTGCAAACCACAGGCTTTTCATTCGGGACAAGCAACACCTGAAGATCTTAACTGCAGACTAAGCAGAAAACTTGCAAGTGAAGGGGAAAATCATATTTGAGTGATTCTCCTCTCTTTGGCCCGCTTTTACAGTTAGCGCAGTATGAAAGTACCTAATGAAGGATTCTATAAAAGGTTGCTTGCTTGAAACTAATTAAAGGCAGGTCTAAATAGAAAAAGAAAAGAAAAGGGATCAAAGGAATTACATTAGGTGGCAGGACATTGGTTGTTTGCGGATATTTTATTTAGATTTTTGTTATTCTATTCCAGGAAAAAGCTAAATTCTAAAAAAATGTCCATTTTTTTGCTGTAATTCCATATTTATGTTATTTTTGCAATAAGATACATGTCAACAGGCAAGCGTCTTGAAGAAATCATTCCAGCGTTGGCGCATTAACACATTATGGTGAAAAGAGAGGCTTGTGCTTTTCACGCAGTGCATTTCAGTCTTCAATTAATGTGAAAGCACTACAATGCCTATGCAACTTCTCTTGCCTAGTGGTGCACCATTTATCATTGCAGTTTTACATTGACCTTGACACCCACTTCATTAGAATAAAGATTGTCTACCATTTAGGTTACATTGTTCCTCTGCACAGAGACCCCATGCAAATTTCTGTTCAGATAGAAGAGCTGTGAGGCTGTCAGAGGTCATCTGCATTAAATGATTGCAGCTATTTTCCAACTGCTTCTTTTCATTCTACTCAATTCAGGCTAGGAGGATCAATCAAGTCCTCTGCCTGAAACAGTGGGACTGCTGGGAATATAACTGTTTTTGGTAGTGGTGGATATGCCCTAAACAGTATTAAATATTTAATATAAATTCATTAAAGGCCATACTAAGGTTTCAGAACGATATCAAATTTATAGAAAAATATAAGGGACTAAAGAATCCTTTCTAAAAATAAAAAAAATAATAGTGATCGATTTTATCATTTTCAAGGGTATGACCATGATTGTTCTTAAACTTAGTGCCTCTTTTCTATAGGAGACTTTTGTCTCTCCCTTGACATAGATAGGGAAGGGAAGAGACGAGTAGAATTGATGTTCTTATGCATTACATTGACATGAAAGTTTTTAGTTATTGGTGGTTTTATTGTTGTTCTATAACAATGAATTCTGCTCTGGCTATATTTATTAATACAGGCTTAGGTATTTGTTATGTAAAAGAATGATTAGAGAAATAAGTTGCCAGGTTTTCTACTTAAGTTTTCTGAGTGATATAATTGGAATTAAATTATTAATGGGAGATACTTTAAAAAAGATTGTTTTATGATCTTCTATTAGGGAATTTGCAATTCATTTTAATATTTGTAGTTTGATTTATATTAAAGATAATGCAATCTATGTCCAATTAAGAATACATGGCCAATGTAATATGATTTCCGGATCATGCAAATGGAATAAGCTGGAAGAGGGGGGAAAACTCAATTCTTAACCTCAGATGTAATTTGCTGTGCGAGTTCTGGCAATTTTAAATGACATTGCACTTTTTAATTTTTCCAAAGCCTCAGCAGCAAATTTATCCCAATCAAGAAAGCCTATTATTAATTTACAAGGACAATTGTAGGAGTCTTTATAATTTCTCTGTGCAATTATTCGTCATAAATTGCTAATGGTAAAATAGAAGGAGTTTGCAAGAAATAACGACTATTATTTGTCGTGGGTTTGAGCTCTCTTCTTCAATCTCAACTATCTTCTCGAAGTGTTGGTAATATTAGCTCCGTGTTTACCACATACATTGTGAGATGCTGGACACTGGTCTTCTGAAAAAGGGGGCAGCACAAGAGCTGCTGTGAAGGCAAGACTGGTCTCTATCAGATTCCTGCACCCGGCATGTACAGCTGAGCTGTGGACCCTGGACTTTTGTATAAAAAGACTCTTTGTTCACCACTGAATGGCATTAGGCATGGACTTGCTGAGGGGCCACCATGCAGCCTCGCATGAGGAGGGCAAACACTAGCCAGAAAACACAATGAGAGAGTCACAGACAGACACATCGCTGCACTTTTGTACAAAAATGCCTATTTTCACACATAATTTTGCCAGTAGTTTGGTGTTTTGATGTTTTCCTAGCATAAGCTTTTTCTTGGTGATAGACTAGGTTAGATTTTATTTTCTCTTTGTATTCTCTATCTATCTGTCTGTCTGTCTGTGTTTATCTACCTGTCATCTATTTATTTGTCCGTCTATATCTGTCTATCCGTCTTGTATGTGGGGGAAGATGGAGTTTGTCAGATATACAGGTGTTTGTGGTATTCCTTAGTACCAGAAAGAATATTCAAACTTGTCGTTCAAATAACTAGATTATTATCCTTCTTTTAACTCTTCCTAATATAAAGTTTCCTGGAGCCCAGTTGAAAGTAATATGATACAAGATGTGAATATTCAAACCCTGATGACACAGAATCTGATGCCCTATTCTAATAATCAAGAAATTCTTTGGTTTAATTCTTGTGTTCCCCATAGCCAAAGCTTCCCTCTCTGTTCAGCAATGTCTGGTCTCTTTTCAGCATAACCAACAGAAGCACCATACAAAAGTCTTACAATGGATGTCTTAATCTCTCTGTGTGCTTTTAGAGCATTATTTTGAATTCCATCATGCTGCCTTTTTTCTTTCCTCTTCTGAAGTTTTATTACAACAGCAGAATTCCCAGGGAGCTTTGGGGGCAAGGTTCACATAATATAGCCCTGAAGTTTTGCTTAGGTGGAATCCATCCCCCAATCCTGGCCATCTTTTGATGATCTTTCTATTTCAAAAAGATTCACTGGATAGAATCTTACAGCATTAGCTGTATACAGGTTTTTTTTATTTTTTTATTTTTTATTTACTAGACAGTGAGCATCTACAACCCTTTCATGATGCTTTCTTTCTCTGACCTCTCAGTGACAAGGCATCTTGTTCTTTAACATTGAGGGAGGCAGAAAAATGCTTGAGTTGCTCAATGTGTGCCTTCTATACCAGTTTCAAAATGGCTTATTCTTCTGGTTTCCATGGTGACAATTAACACTGTTTCAAGGCATTGTTCCAGTCTCCATTTGGGCAGAATTTTCGGTGTGATTTTTAACAAAAAAAAAAAAAAAAAAAAAAAAAAAGGTTTTAGGGAGATAAAAAAGCCTTTAACATAACTGTCAAAAAAGTTATCTCAATCAAGTCTTCATGCACTTCTAAGTATATTTATTCCCAAAATCCCTGCTTTTGCTGGCTTTGTTTTTATCATTCAGTTTTAACATTCATGCTTTTAAAATGTAAGCACTGAATAAAAATTGTCTAAAAACTTCTTCAACTTAGTTTAAACAGTGAACTAGTGTTTATGGCTATTTTTAACTCTGTTTTAAAAGATATATATATTATATGTACACACACACACATATATATATGTAGAATAAGAGAGCCTGTGTCTTTAATTTAGATCATTCACATATCTATTAGGAGGCTTCATTATTCAAAATTGAATTGGCCAAGCAAATACACTTAATAATGTAAATATGCCCTGTCAATAGAGTATATTTTATTTTTGACTAGACAGAGAAGCCCACAGCAGGTGCTGTGAGGAAATTAAATACTGGATGCTTATTTACCTTAGTACTCAAGAAAAGCCATCTGACTTTAACTTTGCTAATCTCATTTTTGGCTATTGAAGAGTAGTCTCTATCATAACATCCCTGGAACTACAGGACACCATGGGGCAGCCTTTGCTCACTTACTGCTGTGGGTGAAATGAATATGAAGATTAAATTATCTTCTCGCCACAGGATAAAGTAGCCCTCCTTGATAGAATGGTAGAGAACTGATAAAGCTGGCAGTTGATTCTCCCCCTCTAATGCTTCTGAAAAGATGTTGCAAAGAGAAGAGCAAAAAAACATACTGGCATCAACAAAAATATAGCCCCCATAGTATTATTATATGTACAGCTTAAGGCCCTAAATCATATCAGATTCAATCTTAAGTGTGCTTCGAAAATTAAAATAAATATTTTCACCTTAAATTACATGACATTCTAGTACCTTTCATTCACATACCAACACATCTAACAATTAACTGGATTCTCTTAGCTTTTATAGTTGAAGGCATTGTCCATCAATCACATCTTTCATCAAGCTGTTTATATAGTAGGTTACATGGTGACAAAGACAAAGAGCATACATAGAGACAAGCTTTTTTAATGTAATAACCTTTTGTTAATACCTGCAGTGACTATTTGTACCACATTTCACAGAGAAAATTATTTTATTACATATACAATTAAGTTAATTGCTTTTTATATTTTTATTATTACAAGACTATCATTTCTATGGTACGCATCTAAACTGCTCTCTTTCTTGACTGATCTGTGTAGGAGCCATTCAAGGTGGGGAAAGGATGATCTTGTACAAGTAAAAGTGAGAACTGGTGGAGGCTACTCTGAAGTGGCATAGCTAGACGATTCCCCCTGTGGACTAATTCATGCGGCATAAGTAAAGGATCTGAATAGGATTCCTCTGCCTGCCTGCAACTGGTTCCCCCAATATTATGCTCCAGTCTTACAGAATTAATTATGTAAATCTTTATCAGCTACATCATCTTTAGATGAAAATCTGATTCCATAATGCAGATTGCTTTCTCCTCCAGTCATCACTCTGATGAATAAAGCACTATCTAGGTTTCTAAAATACTTGTTGAGTGTTGAGTCCAGAAACCTCTAGTGGACAGTCTGCTTTCTGTGTTGGAGTAATGTGGTCCTGGTAATTGCCTGCCATTAGAAAACGCATTCAGATTTCTCCTGTATCCCAGGCCAAGTTCTGAAAGAGCTCTAAAGCAACCCTTGATTTTTTTTCACTATGCATATTCATGTAATTTTGGATACTCTGACATCCTGATCAACATTCATTAATAACACGAAATGCTTTAAATCACTTCATTTAAAACATTTTGTTCTGTGATCCACAAATGACTAACATTTGGAGAAGTTTACATAATACAAATGATGTGCATGTTTAGTGTAAATGAAAGATTAAAATATGAAACTAAAAGTATGCAAACATATGCACGCAAATGCTGAAGATCTATTAACCGAAACAGCGATTTCACACCTTCTCTTCCTTTCAGCTGCTTTCAAATGTATTTTGGTTGAGATTTTATATAATATCAAGTTTTTAAGGGGAATAAAATCACCCAAGTACTTGGGCATGTTTTGAACTTGCTGATTTGCTACTTTGACCAGACAAAAGCTTTTCTGATAGGATACAGGAAGGGTGGTTATCTTAGCTCTTTTAGGGCAAAGGAGCAATGCTATCAAGGACCCCAGAGACCTGACTTTGTGCCTCAAAGAAAGAAGTTTTAGGTTTGGGGATTGCCATTAAATTTTGGGAATGTGCTAAGATGTAAAAGATCTAGTTTTTCACTCAGAGATGTTTTTACATTTACATTTTCAAAATACATGTACAGTAATTTATAGCTGTTCATAATTTAGGACTTTCTAACTATGAAGTTATCTAAATAGAGTTATTTGAAGAGAATCACCATAGTAACTGTCATGTTAAATGGCACTTACATTATTTCTAGCAAAATATCTTTTAGGAGAGACTCACTTGGCAGTTTTTCAGAACACAATGTACATTGGGGGAAAGGGCTCTGTAATCAATTGTGATGTTTGGGGACATTTTACAATATGTAATCAATAAGGAAGCATAGATTTGTAACCACTCCCAAAGCACGCATTTTCTTTCCCTCTTTATATGTATTTCTTCTCCAAGCTTATACGGAGTTTTTAAGTAAAAGAAAATTGAAAGCAAAATGTTAACTGAGAATTCAGTGGACCTACAGGATCAGGAGGATGTCACATAATCTTTATGGATAATTTTATTTGTAATATTCTGAGACTGGTGCTTTGTGGGGGGCAGGGATGAGGAGTATGGCAGCACTCTGGAGCCCAATGTTTACGAAAATTATCTGTAATATGAAACCCTCCTGGTCCAGGTATTTTCCTATTTGGAATATTTTAAACCAACGATCCAATGTTGGTAAACTTTAGTTTGAATAAAGCATAAGTCATCAGGTATTTGAGTTTGATGTATATACGTATACACACACACAGACACACACACACAAACACACATAAATAGGTAGTTTTTAACTTGTCAGCAATATTCCTCAAGGCACTTTGGTTTATCCTCCCCCTAAATTTCTAAATTTATTGGAAGCAAAATCTTTTAACACCCATAAGCATCAGAAACATCACAAATTCTCTGCTCAAAGATTTTCTAAGAAAACTTCTCTCCCTAATGATCTCTCTTTATCTCTTCTCATTTTAGCGATACAGTGTGGAAATGTCCATCCGGCACCTGAAAAAGACAGAGCTGCTTAGTAAGGTTGAAGCTTTGAAGAAAGGTGGCGTTTTACTACCAAATGATCTCCTTGAAAAAGTGGATTCAATTAATGAAAAATGGGAACTGCTTGGGGTATTTGCATTTTTATTACTGTTTGTAGGTTATGTGTACATTTTTTTGCGTAGTGAAATACTCTATCCATCTGATTTCTAATTTGAGGAACAAATATCTCTCTCTATCAATTCACTACCTATGTTTCAAACAAGCTATTTATGCTGTTATGGGGGAAAGACACTGCTTTTCCTCTTCTGTGGATTTTTTTTTTTTTTAACTCTGAGCTTGTCTCATATTTTAATAATTTTGGTTCTTTAATACATAAAAAAGTAAGTAAAATATGCCATGTATTATGGGTATGCACCAAGTCAACTGTAATACAGTATATCTGATATACACTGACTGTCATGCTTGAATGAATGTTAATAGAATTTATTCTGAAGGTACATGTTAGAGACATCCTCTGTTTAACTATTTACTGTACCCTTAAGATGAAAAGTGGGGTTGTCACTACAGCTTTCAAGTCACACTAAAGCCGCCCAAAACAGAGATGCAAATTTGACCCAAATCTGAATTGCAGAATTAAATCAGCCTCTGTTTTGTGCCTCAATTTCCAGCTCACTTTTAACAAAAGCCAAAAAAAAAAAAAAGTTTCATGTAATTCATTTCACGCAATGATGGGCTGGGTCTCAGCCAAAGCCTGAGATGCAAGAATCTGGCAAAAAGGCAATATAGAGATTCTGTTACCCAGAGACCAGGATGGCACCGTGCAGGAGACAGTACTGTCCTTTTGTTGGAAGACAGCTGAAAGAGAGAGGTTACACTATATTTTTTCATCAACTTCTCTCCTAAATTGCCTTCACTTCAAATCAAGGGTAAGCTAAATTTGTCAATTACCTAAATGATTAATTATAATGGTTTAGTATGGGTGATGTCAGTTATGGAGCAAAAATTTTGCATGCCTTCCATTTCCTGCCTTTAAATTTTTTTAAAAAAAGAAATAATGCTCCAAAAAGATTTTGAATAAAAATCTCTCCCTTTACCTTCTGCCTTGGAGGAATGCCAGTGTTCAGTTTATGCCATGTTTAATCTAGGTGATTAAAAAACTGCAATTTTAAGCCCTTGCTTTCTCCTCTAAATTCACTACACTGCAGTTGTGCAACAAACTTAAAATATTAAAAGTTTTTACTCTGACCTATCGTGACATTACTTTAAAATAGAACCTAAGGTCATTGACTTCCTAATATTGTGATTTAAAACAGAACCTACTAAATTCTAGAGAATTCGTTAATCTAATAATACAGGGGAAATATAGGGAGTGTATGATGATATTTTAAAAGGTTGCTTATTGAATAGATAAGAACAACAACTTTATGTGCTTATTAGATAAAGATTATATCTGTGCACATAAATTTTAATACATCTAGTGCTAATTTGATAAATCACTAAAAATATTTTTTTAATTTTAAAAATATATCTAATCTATTGCTTCCTCAATAAAAAAATTTAAATCACCATTATATTAAAAAGGAAATAGATTATTCAGTTATGCTTTATGAGTCAGATACCTTAAAAATGGTTGCCATTTGGACAAATACATCTCCAAGTACAATATGCAGAGTTTTTATAGTGATTTTGAGGGAGAGTAAGGTGGGGCCAAGATTTTACAAAACCTATGCCACACTAACAACGGGCATACTGTTTTAATTG
The DNA here is from genome assembly GCA_004027955.1 of Chaetophractus vellerosus. Classification (NCBI taxonomy): domain Eukaryota; kingdom Metazoa; phylum Chordata; class Mammalia; order Cingulata; family Chlamyphoridae; genus Chaetophractus; species Chaetophractus vellerosus. The sequence continues at coordinate 20,629 of PVKH010001213.1, read as the reverse complement.
GCATGATTATATTTTAATTGGCATGAAAAAATTAAAGGATTTTAACTCCTAACAATAGTAAAATAGAGGAATATGGTTTTTAATATTACTTTCATCTAAGGTGAACAGTGTGGAATGGAAATACATTAGAATGAAATGTCAGTGGTGCGTACAGTTTAATCTGTGAAATTTTGTCCCCTGTGCTGCATATTACTCTGTCTCAATTGCATATTAAACAACCCTATCAAGGCAGGCATTGGCATCTGCTGTGCTGACACAAATTGTGAATTAAATGAAATTGATGTCCTCTGTCGTATATTTATGAAGACGGACCATTCTCTGAAGTATTCTGTTTATGAAGAATTTATGATTGCAAACTGTTCCAGAACAAAAAAAGTGGCAATAAATTCTTTTTTTGTGACCCTACCCTCCAAGGGCATTGATTTCACCTCCTGCTGCTACTTTTGTTACAGCATAAAAACAATAGCTAAATCTGGATTCCACTGAGGGTCTTCAAATTATCAATATTTGCACCATGAAAATATAAGGGTGTTGGCAGGAAATGCTTTTTTTTCTGTTTCGATCTCCTAAAGATACTATTTATAGAACACCACACAACAGATGAATGTTTGTTGACTTAATTTTATCTCTATTTTAAAGCTTATTTTTGTAGGTTTAATTCATCATTATGGATTAAATCCTATGGATTCCCCAAAGAGAATGCTTTCAACCAAAAATTAAAAAAAAAAAAAATAGCCCTTCTGCCCTCTTTCGTGCCCTAGTCGTTACTCTAAGTAGGCTTCTAGCATAGTGGATTGGGAATTATTTAGCACATATATTAGAAAGTCTAGCATCCATGAATGCAAAGTGGGAAGAATTGTAGGACTGAGCAATTTCCAAGTCAGGTAAAATCAACAGTAGGACCACGGAGGCTACCCCTTCTCAAAACCCCTCCGTCATATAGTTTGGGGGAATTACATTTCACAAAACAAAAAGGAATTTGATTCTCCATGCACAATCTATTCTTGGTCTCTTTGGTATATTGAGTAAACTGGCTTCTATCTCCTGAAAATTTTATGCAGTGGGTTTTTTGTTTTTGTTTTTGTTTTTGTTTTTTAATGTAAACCCCTGTCATGAGAATTCAAATGAAATTTTATCAGTGACCAGGGGTGAACTTCTGGACCAAATCTCCTTTTCCTGAAAAGAAAGTATAAGTGGATAAGGTCTCCTTCTGCTTTCAGTGGTAGTCAGAATAACAGGCAGTATGAGAATTTGAATCCCAAATGGAACAATGAGCTAAATCTGGACCAAAAGTCAGTAGCGAGGTGGCAAGTGCTGCTGGATGCCTTCCAAGTGGCTCTTGTTACCAACCAAACCGTGATGTGCTTTTAGTACCTAAACTAATCCATGTTTTTGTTTTTGTTGTTTTTGTTGTTTTTGTTGTTGTGTGTGTATTTAATCTGATGCATTAGAAAACCCTGGGAGAGAAGATCCAGGACACAGTAGCAGGGCACAGTGGGTCGAGTCCACGTGACCTGCTCTCTCCTGAAAGTGGAAGCCTGGTAAGGCAGCTGGAGGTCAGGATCAAAGAATTGAAAGGGTGGCTAAGAGATACAGAGCTTTTCATCTTCAATTCCTGCCTGAGACAAGAAAAGGAAGGAACAATGAATGCTGAGAAACAACTGCAATACTTTAAGGTAATAAAAAAACAATCAAAGTTGATAAAAAGCTTTCTTTATGGTAGGAATGAAATATTTATCAACTACATAAAGTATTATACCCATGTATCTATGTATCACTGTGCACTTAAATGTTTCCTTGAATTTATAGACACTCTCTACAGTTCTTATATGCCAAAGCCTGTGTGTATAAAGATGAACATTAAGCATATCAAATACATGTTGTGTAGGGGAAATCTTTGCTGCTCATGTATTTTGGTCTTATTGAGGGAGGACGTTGATAAATTAAATGCAGACCAACAAACGCTAAAAATTCTTGATGACTTTGAAAGTCAGACCTCATTTTCTATAAATAACTTGGTTAAAAATACCTCTAAAAGTTGATACGATAAAAGCACAAGATTTAATTGAAGGTGATTAATGTTAAAAGGAAACAATTTTTACATGAGAAAGAGGCAACTATTAATGGAGGGAAAAATCAAATAAAAGAGGTTCCTACATATTCTACTGTAAAAAAAAATGCCAACATTAGCACAGTTGTGAAGAAGGGTTTTCTCCTGGTTTGTTTCCATTGTTTACACAATATCTACTCAAAAGCAGTTTAAATTCAAATGATTTTCCTTACCTCTCAAGCTAGCCTCTACTGCTTAAACTGTCCCGTAAATGAAGTAATTATTTGAATTCTGGCTGGCATCAGCCTATGTGAGACTTTTGGGTTGTAGAATATAAATGGTGTCAAGAAACCATCTAGCATGAAAAGCCTTAAAGAGGAGAAAGAGAAAAACTAAGGAAATGTCTTAAAGAGGAGAAAGAGGAAAACCAAGAAAAGAACCTGTTTGGGATCAAGCAACTGTTTCTTCTCAAAGCCTTCTAGGTCCAGGCTTTATTTATCTCACCCCTTTCTGCCTTACAATCATCCAACCATCTATCAGAGAATTTAGGCACAAATAATTCACCTTCCCCCTGACAAACAGGCTGGCTCACCTTGCTCACCTGCATAACCAGAGGAGGCTCCCTTGCAGATTAGACCAAGGTAAACTTCTCGACAAACTGTCCGCATCACACACTTACAAATTGTTGGAGTTGAAAACCTTCTCTTTTGCCACTGAATTGACAAGATCAGACTGGAGGTTAAATGGAAATGTCTTGCCAAGGCAAATGGGTTTTACTGTTTAAAATCTAACATCCAGATGATTTACTACCTCCTCTCTACTTGTCCAACCCTAACCCCACTGTGGGGAGATGGAGTCCTCAGAGATTTGCCTCTGTGCTATTGGAACTGAACATGTCCCTTACAAAACCTGCTAGCAATTAGTAGGCTGTGTGTTGTGAAATGTAGTTTTCTCTATTGATTCTTTATGCCAGCTTTAGTAAACTAGTAAATGGCAACAGCTTTGGGATTAGATGAAATCTCAGTCCAGCTGGGTGACCTTAGTCATGTTTATTGTACAATCTCTTGGTGCCTCAATTTCTTCATCTATAAAATGGGATGCCAATAGTATTTCTCTCACAGGATTATGAGTTAACATGTATAAAGCATTTATTATTTCTACTTTTCTGGAGATATGTCCATAAGGGATAGAAATCTCTTAATATTATAAGCCCAAAGGTGTTACATAATAATAATTGGAAACAAAAGAATTTTGTTCTTATAATTATTTATCAACCTACTACCTAGCTCATACACAGATATTTGAAAACTACTATTTTTTTTACATTTGTTATTGTTATAGATGGAAACATGAACAGTTTTACACTAATTTTCCTCTTGCTTCCAAAGGACATTAGCTTTATGCCTTAACTTCTTACAGTGACATCAACGTTATTTTCAGCCAGGTCTTAGCAACAAGTTTAAAAGTGGGAAGAGAGAGAGAGATACAGAGAGGAACAGAGTGGGACAGAGAGAACTAGAAACAGAATGCAAAAACAAGCAATTTCTAGGTTCCAGATCATTAGATAATTCCTAGGAATCCTAGTCATTTGCTAAAATTGCACTAATACTTTCTAGCCACAAGGGAAACTACACAATTCATTATTTACCAAGTGCATCCTAGTGCCTGAAAATAATTATAGAATTTTTTATTTCAAAAGTACCATAGAGACCATCACAGGATTTTCACTATTTTATTTCTCTTCTTCAAAGATATATATATATATATTTCTCACAGCATTTTTGCTTTCAGTGTCACTATTCATTAAACCAACTCCTTTTATCCCCCACTCTAGTTCATTTACTTAGCTATTTTTAAAATGCTACAATAAGCACAGAAAACCTCCTACCCTAAACAAAACGCCTAGCCATGTCGTTTCCCCAGCCCTATTCTACCCCTGCTTCCCTCATCTGGGGAAATTGTGATCCTGAAATCATGATCTTGATCCATATTCATTATTTCCTTACTTTCCTTTTATAGGGAAGAATATTTTTATTGGAAAGAATAATACAATTAAGGAAGTTCTTAACTTTATGTAAAAAGGTAATCATGTTGTATATTATCTTTTAGGACTTCCTTTTTTCATTTACCACTATAATGCCAAGATTCATTTGTGTTGTTGAGTGTGGCTAAATTCCTCCATTTTGACAGCTGCATAATAGTCCATTGTGCGTATATACATGTTCCTAATCATTTAATCCTAACAGGAAAGCTATAAATCAGTGTTAATATCCTGATTTTGTAGATATGGAAATGGAGACACAGGGAGTTGAAGTTTTATGTGTCCATGGTCACACATAATGAGTGGTAGAATTGGGGTTTAAGTCCAGGGCTGTCTGGCTATGAACCCTTTTTTCCCAAACAACTACACAAAATTGATATTTATTGATATTTACTAAATGAGTGTCATTCCATGTCAGGAGACTCAAAGGGAAGGGCAGGACAGAACTAAATTTCATTGTTCTCTATGGTACATTTATCTATCACTCCCTGTAGCAATTTGACCAGAATAGCAAATAGGTTTAGCTATTGAGAATCTTGGAGAATGAAAATATTTTGGTTTTTGTTTTGCATTTTTGCACTGTATCAGTGTAAACATCTATCACCTTCTAAATTGAAACTTTCCAAACTTTTGATATTATGAAGCCCTGATGATTTTTCTTTATGATCTGAAATTCCAGTCCCTTCTAAAGTTTTGACCTTGAAGAATGTGATCAGTAAGTTAAGGAGATCTAGCATAATAGCACTCTTTTGTTTTTATTTTCTTAAGAAGACTGTAGGCATGTCTGTTGGAATGAATATCTTTGCTAGCCCAAATTTTAAATATTCCTGAGCTGTTTACTCTTTAGTGCTTAGCACATGATTTATCAAGGGTTCTGTGTATTAGCACATTCATTGGAGGAAAGAAACCAATGCTTGTAATATAATAATATAATAATAAAGTATGTTTATAACCAGTCAAAATGATAATTATTTAATAATTTTAGATTATTATTTAATTTAATAGAATAAAGCTATTTATCTACCACAAATTAAAAAAAAAAACAGATACCCTCTGCCTTCCTAAGTGACAGGAGAGTTAGGAGAACCTTTATGAATGGGACACCCCTCACCATGTTCTGCCTCTCCTTGTGGGTTCCCAAATGTCTACTGCTGTCATCGGTCACACCGAAGAGGACAGGCTTTATCCACAGTGTTTAGCTTTATGCTTCTCCATTCTCTAAAATCTCATGCTTTTAAAGGAAACGAATCGTTTCATATAACACCCAGAGTAATGATAGATAAGCCACAGAACACTCGAGGAGAGCAGGTTGGTGCATATAAAAAGGAAAACCCATCACTTTATAGAAAGAACCGTGTTCCTGCTTATAGCTTCATCAGGAATGAGAGAAGGGATGAAGATCTTGAGTTTTCAGAAAAAATGAAAAAGAAATTCTGGAATGTTTTCCTTCTCTTTAAGGCAATAAATATGTTAAGTGTGAGATTAGACACAAAGGAAAATTCTACCCAAGAGAAAAATAGGCACAGCCCAGCAGAAACATGAAAATGTGAACCTGAGTCTTGGGACAGAAATGCAGAATTAGCAAGGAGTGAACACACTGACAACAAAATGTGGGGAAGCAAATCAGGGACTTTAGGAGGTTCCAGCTGGCCCAAGGTACTTTGGAGCTGTGTGTGTGCAGCTTCAATGCCATTGGCTGAGAAGCACTACTTTTTAATGATGACCCTTCAGAGAGAAAAGAAAATAATTACTTAATCACATGTTCCTTGTATCCCATAACCAAATTCATTATTCTGAAGACTCAAATTGTGGAGAAATTATCCATTGCCAGCTAAAGAAGGCTGCAGCACTGGCCTTGGCCCAGAACCAGCCTCAAATGAGCAAATTTAGACCTGCTACAAGGCTCTGACATCAAGAAGGTGAATGAGTAGAATAGGTTTGGTAACCACTTCAGCGATTAGTGCCCTGACTTTGCTTGGCAATTTAAATTTGACCAAGCAATTCTATTCATGTCATTATCCTTAAACCTCACATTAATTATGTAAGTTGAAAATTGTGATCACTTTTCTTATGTGTTTTTTTTTTTGTTTATTTTTATGAATAAAAACTTGAGTGAGATGCAGAGTGTTAATGGGGCTGGTTTGAATCCACACAGCAACCAGTGTCAGAGACAGAGATAAACCTGTGGTCTTTGGGTTCAAATTCCAGTACTCTTCCTATCCTATCATTCACTGACCCTTGAAATTAAACACTGAAACTTTGTTTTACTCTAAATCAGGAGTTGGCAAATGTTTTCTGTAAAGGATCAGATAATAATATGGTCTCTGTCATTTTTCACATTGTGCCTTTGTAGCACAAATGCTGCCGCAGACCATATATAAAAGAAAAGTGTGACTATGACCCAACTATGGCCCTGCTCCCGATTACAAAAATTATCGCAGACAGGGAAGTGGCTACAGTCTGCATCTCCTTTAAGGAAAAGAGACCAGGCTTAATTGCATTAGGAAGAACAAAAAGGTCTTTTAATCACTGCCGCAACAACAAACACCAACTGATCGTTCACAAGGCGTGAGGCACAGGGTCTAAATACTTTCCCTGCATTCGCTCATTTGATCCTCATCACAATACTGAGGCAGGTAGTATTATTACCCCCTATTGATGGATGAGAAAATGGAAGTGACTTACCCACGGTCCCACAGTTAGTAAATCATAGAGCCAAACCTACCTAGTCTGTTCCAGAATCTGCCATCACTTTGTAGACTTCACCAGGCCCCTGGTCTCAGTCCTGTTTATGCAAAGAGAAAGGCATAAAGGAAACTGGTAGCTTCCTCTGTCCTTCCTCAACCCATTTTTGCATACTTGATAGCCAGCCAGAGGAATTCAGCAAGTCCATATTTCAAATCTTGGAAAGTAAAATGTATAGAGCACTGTCTTTAAAAGAATTTCAAATTAACTATGAACTGTGCAGCAATAACCATCATTACTCTGGAAAGGAATATCACTAATGTATTTTTACAAAATAAAGAGATAAATAAAGGAGTGAAACACAATTCACATGCTTTATGAAATATTTCCCCAAATCTCAATGCACAATTTCCAGAAATAAAGACAATTTAGCCAAGGCTTTTAATTAAAGGGAAATTTCCTATGTCCACTATAACCAATCTCAAAAGGCACCATAAATAATCCCACTTCCTGTGACCTCCACACACCACATTTTAAAGTTGATTAGGTTGAAAGACAGGAGAGAATATTTTGAGATACGAGGAAAGAGGCCATGGTTCCTACAGGTGCCAGCATCCTCCCTGCTGCTGTGTCCTGGAGCCATTACAAATTTGTAATGATGCTGTTGGCAAAGCTGCAAACAAAGAATTACAGTAATTCAATCTGGCCGTAACAAAAGCATGCAAAATGCTTTCAAAATCAACAGAAGTCAGGCAGCATTTAATCCTTTCTATATGTCTTAGATGAATTTTTGAAAAGCTATTATATTAACCATGTAAGGTCATCAAATGAAAATACTGAATTCAGCTTTTATCGGGTCCTTTCCCCTCCCCAACATATATGAAAAATCCATCACCTACACTTCCTTGGACATGATTTTAAGTAATTGGATGCAATCCAGAACTGTCTTGTTAAAAAAAATTGCCTGGGTTAAGGTTGAAATTCAAAGGTAGTTATAACTAAATGTTATTCCGCTCCTGTCTGGGAGTGATGGGAAGACTCATAGGAAATTTTTACAGACAGTCCCAGCAGAGCCTTCTAAAGTAAATTAAAATGGGGCAACAAAGGACCACTTCTTTCTAGATCATGCTTTTTGTTGCAAGATGCTGAATGTTTTCTATGAAGTATGGAGTTCTGCCCCTGACTTGAAGATGCAAAGAAAGAGTCACATGCCCATTTCATTTGGGTCATTTGCATTATTGCTAGCAGATAAACCAGATGCGTGGAAGTAAAGGGATACCATGTTATTCTAGAAAGATGAAGAAGAGCTATCACCCATCCTTCCCCCATTACCACCTTGAAAACCAGACAGGTCTGCGTTCAAGCTGTAAAGCTAGAGTGATGAATATTTCTATTCTTAGTTGAGCCTCTTAGCATTTCTTAAATGTTATTTTCTTTATTAATAAACTCAAATAAAGAAGAAACTGGGAGAACAGAATTGCAAATATGACCCTATAACCTCTACTTATAAGTGTAGGAGAAGCATTGAATCTGGCCAGTCCACCGTAGTATAGAGATCTAAGAGTGTGGGTTCAAGAGCCTGCATTTATCCTGGCTCCATGTCTTTCTCTAATCTATGATCTTCCTTAAAGCCTCAGTTTTCCCATCTAAAAAATGGGAATAATAATAGTTCTTACCTCATAGAGTGGTTAAGAGTATTAATAAGATAATATATGCAAATTGCTCAAAATGGGGCCTGCACACAGTAAGGGCTCAATAAGTCTTAGCTGTCAGCATTATAATTGCTATAGTATGAAATTGCCCTTTTTAAAGCATTTATATTTAATGCAGCAAATATATAATATATACAGTAAATATATAAAGCAAATTCCTTGGGATTTCAATTACTGTTCAATTATCTCTTAGTTGAATCATTGACCTGGTTATTTTCTAGGTGAAATCACAAGAGAATTTTTCTTTCCTCCCAAGACCAGGAAAAAAGGAGGTAGTCAAAACAACTACCAAGTTTGCCCACTGACCTGTGGAAGGGATGGCTCTTTTGGGGTACAGAAAACCAGCTCCCAGATTATCAAAGCTGGGTCTGTACATTAGGGCAACTTTTCAGCTTTTGAGCAAGGTGGGAGAACCAGTTATTTGAGGTCCATTGTCTTCCCCACCATCTGTCTCCCTGGCCTTCTTTTGTAAACACTCCATTTACATCATCATATTTCTCCCAGGTTAATGCTCTACTTTTACCTATATGCCTACAATTAGACCCTCATTTAAGAAGGGAAACAGAATTCCTTTTTTAAATGTTCATATTGGCTTGTCAGCCATCTTTCATAACTTTATTACCACATCAATCTTTTATAATTAACCAATTAATAGTATTTATTGACTGCCTTCACTAGATTTTTTTAGTTGGCAGCGTTATGATCTAGGATTTTCAGCTGTGCAATGTCAGGTAAATGATTTCTCTTCTCTTTGCCTGATAATCTCTATTTGTAAATTTAAGTTTTCAGATTGAATGGATTCCCTTCAATTCTTGCATTCTTTGTTTCTGCAATAGTCATTTTTTTCCCACTGATAAATTTATTAAATTATAGACATCATTTAATTCCTGCAAACAAAAAGCTAAGTTTGGCAAAAAACCTCTGTTGGATCCAGTCATTTCTTTATATCAGGGTTCATATTTACTTCTTTGAAAATGATGCTTCAAAATGACAAAGGCATCTTTTGAGCCAAAGTTGCAATGTTATCACCTTTGGCACCTTAGTAGCCAGCTTTCTCTTTGTACCCATTTCCTTTCTCACATTATAAAATCTTTATAATTTAAATAGAGATGCTGGTCTAAAATGGGAAAAGAAAAAGCCTTCCAGGTTATGAATTTTAAACAGCCAGAATGGTGGCACAGATAACACGAATATATTTTTATTTGTTTATAAATCAACAGGGAATGGGTTGATTGGGCCATTTTTAAAAGCAGAAAGAAATAAACCAATAGACTGCCGGTACAGTGATGACAAGCAAATGTACAGGTCTATAAGAAATGGAAGACAGAAAACTCCTGGTTATAATAAAGACCAGGCTGAAGAGATGGAAGATTTAAATCTAAAGAAACTAACCAGACACTCTACAATCCCTTTCTCACTTCTTACATGGCTTGAAGTCCTTTACAATATATCTGAAGGCTTAGCATAGCTTCACCTGTCCTTTTGTTATCAATTTTTCAGCATCAATTTATTTAGGTGAGTTTTTAGAAATTGCATTTTAACCAAATCTGAAAGCCTATACTTTTAAATAAGATTAAGCCTGTTTGTTTTATTTTCTTAATTAAGATTGCTGATCTTCTTTCATCTCATCACATTCATTTTTCCAGTCAACACATATTTTTGGACATCTACCATGTGGCAGGTACTGTGCTGGGTTCTAGCAGTATATAAAGCTTACCACGTCGTCTTATTTAAATCTTTTGCTATATAGAATGTTGTTTTCTTCATTTTTACTCTAGTGAATTGAAAGTTTTAAAAAACTATATATTTACTTTATTTCTAATATCAAAAATGAATCAGCATCTTATTGACGCCTCTTTTAAAATGAGAGATTGAGCTTGTTTTGTACTGTAGCCTCTACCCATTCCCTTCATTTTTGTTGACATAATTTTGCATTTAATAAGTAGCTATTATTATAATTGTTATTAATATCATTAAATTCTTTCTCATATCTTCAAGAATTTCTTTTCACATTTGCACTCTATTTTATATGAATATTAAAAGTAAATGAAAGTTAATTCTTCATAATACTAGTTAAATTACTCAATGTCAGTTTTTTAGTACCATGATATTTCATTTTTAAAAAAGAAATTTATTCTTATTTCTGGCTATTAGAATATTTTCTTTTGATTTTTCAGAGGAAACATACATTTGGAGTATATTTTCCAAAACCTTACATGTAAAAAATTAATTTTACTTGACCTCACATATGACTGAATATAAAATTTTGGTAAGAGAGGGCTACAGTATTTTGCTTTCAAAACTACTAGTGATTCTTCTGGTATTTATAGGTGTAAAAGAGAAATTTTTGTTCCAGCATGGCAACATTTTTTCATTGGTATATGCCTGGGTATTCGACCCTATTCATTTCTTTTGCCTAGTACTTGGTGAGTCCTAATTGATTTTGAAAGCTTAAATCCTGCTTCAGATGAGGAAAATTTCACCTACTGTGTTTTGATTATCACTTCTGCATATGTTTATTTCCTTCCTTTTGAAAGTCCTATTCTGTACATATTGAATCTCTTGGATATTTCCCTCACTTACAAATATTTTTTCTCATAATTTTCATTTCTTTATCCAGTGCCTTCTGTTAGAATTCTCAAGCTTGCTTTACGCTTTTCTTCAATGCAATTTTTAATTCAACAAAAGTTATTTCCATCTTTTCCAATTTTTTGCCGAACTTAATTTGTTCCATCTTCAAAAGTTTTCCCCTTAGTGCTATGGATACAATATCCTTGTGCATATTTTTGAGACACAAATTTGAAATTTTCTAAGATTATCGTTTTCTTGATTAATTCTATTTTAGAAGAAATCTATTGCTTTGAGTCCTCAGCTTGGGCCCTGTTTGAACTACAAAATCTGTTGATGTGTGTGTTGTTTTTTCTTCGTCTATTTATTCTTGAGGATGGACTTTTCATTATCAAGGACTGGGTGTTGAAAGAGGTCCTCTGAGAGATTATATAAATGGCACCCTGTACAAATATATCGGGTCCAAACAAAAAGGAAAATGGAAAAGTTAGATTATCATTAGTTTTTAAAAAGTCGGGCATGAGAAAATGTAGACCATATACATAGAGTAGCAAATTGTCTGCTGATACTAAAGCATAGCGTTATCTACAGATCCAATATCAGGTGAGGTTGAAAACAGGCCAAGGAACCCATACTTTGCTCATCCACTGGGGTGTTCTCCGTGTCCCTGAGAAGGATATTGGTCTTGCAGAGCTGAGTCCATTGGCCTGGAGAGAAAAAGCTACTGTAAGGAGGTAGCTCTTCTCTAAAAAGGGGAGAAGTCCTGGGGGCCTGAAATAGTGCAATTATGGGAGGGAGGAGGCTGGATTTAAGAGAGGTCTCAGGGTTAGCCATGACAGGATTTGGAAACTGTTTTGCCGGTGGGACTGAGGAGGAATGAAGAAGCAGAGGGAATACCCATGTTTTGAGTCTGGGTAATTGGTGTTTGGTGTCATCATTAAACAAGACAGGGGGTTCAGAACCAGGTCTGGCAGGGAGGAGGAACCATAAATCAAAGGAAGATGATGTCAGACTTCTTTTTTCTCAAACCATGTCCTTCCAGTCCTCCAGAGCTAGTCCCACCCTCTATACTTGGGATCCCGTCTTAACTGCCCTACTTTCTCAGATCTCAGTCCCACCATGAGTCTCTCTCTCTCTGAAACTCTTACTATTGCTTCTTCATTAGCCCACACTCCCCTCTAACAAGAAAGGTATTGAAAGTATTAGAATACGTATAAGGGTAGAAGGAGAGTTCTGGTACCTAGAAAGAGGAACCAGTTCACAATTATTTTGGGAGTGGGGGGTAGAGATATTTTTATTTACTCAACACATTTCTATTAAGCAAACTCATGTGTCAGTCACTGTGACAGGTACTGGGATACTCTGGTGAAGCATTCATACACCCCTTCCAAGGAACACACAGCCCAAAGGTGTATAGAAGGACATAAATAGGCAAGTAGAATAGAATGTTATAAGTGCTTTGATAGGAGTTAACTTGGTATGCTATGGAAGTACATAGAACATTCCTGGGAGAAGTGGGTGAGTTCTCATGGGGAGAGGCAAGGAAGTTCTTAGAACAAGTAACTCTAAATTGAGATCTGAAGAATATCCAAGTGAAGGGAGGTACAGAATAGTATGTGCATGTATGGATGCCTGTAGACAAGCAATTTAAGAAATTCTTGCATTGTTTAGTGTGATTTTTAGGTATTTGTATGTATGTGTCTATATATCTTGACAACAAAATAGATTGTAAACTTCGTAAAAGCAGGAACTATGTTGACGTTGTGTTTGTTATGTTATGCATGTTTTTCATAGTACCAAAGACAATGCCTTGGAGTCACTAGATACTCAAGAAGTACTTAACAGGTCAAAGAATTTCTTCACTGAATGGAACCAAGATCCTCTAGCTAGCTCAATGACCTTATTCCAAAGAGAGGGAAACCAGTCCTCTGATCACTTAGAGACTCATCTCAGGCCAGGATGGCAGTCCACATCTCCTGAATCCCAGTCCAGACCATGGTCCAATAATGTTGAACCCGTGTTTCATACAGGTCATCACTGATATCTTTGCAATTTTGACAACTCAATTTTCCCTCCGTAAAATAGAGATAATAAACCCATCTCATTTAATGAATAGAAATAAAAATGACTATCACAAGGGACACCTTGATTAATAGGAAGTGTAGAAATGCTTATTAATACTACTAAATATTATTTTTAACAGCACTACAATACATATGACAACAAACCAAGGCTCCTCTGGCATTGGAACTCAGGTTTACCAAGCTGACCTGCAACAGCTCCTCATTTCCAGGGGCTTTAATTACAGAAGCTCCACTCAGTATAGAGTTTGCTATTATTTTTCACCTTGTGTTTATGTTGTACCTTTCATATGAGGAGCTTAAAGAGCTTTACAGACATTAGCTCATTAATCCTCCCAAAACCTCTCTAAGATAGGGCAGAGGCATAAATCATTATTCCCATATGGAAAAAAAAATAGCCTCACTTATCTCTCTTAATTTCCCTGATACCGTAAACTGTTGATTAAATCCTAACTTATATCCTGTACATTTAAAATATTGCATTCTCTTCCCCAAGGAGATTGATCTTTCTTTTTGAATTTGATGTCGCAAGAGTAAGTGTGAACACAGATTAACAGCTCTGGTGTCAAAGCCCCTTTAAGCACAGAGTAGAAGTTACCCCACATTCCTTCTTCTCCTTGTGCCCTCCTCCTTTTCCCAAAATGTCCTTTCTTTATTGCTCTTTAGTCACAACCAGGAGGAAAGACTTCTAGGAATTGGAGGGATGTTTCAAAACCTATTCATTCTTTTATCTGCCAGCCAAGACCACGAGCAAGAGATCCGGTGAATGTCCGTTCAACCATGCCATTCTAGCTCTCAATAACGCATTGATGCAACAGACTTCAAAGCTTGATGAAAGCAAAAGAGGAAGTTAAAATTTCAATCTTGTGTGCACTGCTTAGGCATGTGGTTCTCTCTTTAAAGATATTTGGAGTTAGATTTTGAAGAGGCTAGAACTTGACCAAGAAATGAGTAGAATCTGAGACCATATAAGGTTGTTTCACATAAATGATTGCAACAACACACTTGTTTAATTAAAGCAATACTCCACTGTTTAGTTCACTGAAAAGGAAAGTAAAAACATAAAGGCATAATGAAATTAACATTCTATTACCCTTGGAAGTTTATCAGAAAAGATGAGCGCTAACTTACAATTGATTTGAGAGAAACTAAAAGTTGTGTTTTATTTTCATTTTCATTTTTTCATTTTCATTTATTTTCATTTTTTAAAAGTCCATCTCAGACTACCATACGACTTTTTTCCTCTGTCCCATAACAGAAAAAGGTTTTGTAAGTTTTTGATACCAGAGGATGTTAGAGGTTAGAGCAATCAGTGCATTTTAGAGAAGGGGTATTGAGGTCACATAGAAGTTATATGGTTTGCTTGACATCACACAACTAGTTACTGCCAAGCTAGGACAAACTCTAAATTCAGTATTTCTTTCCTCAATCCAAGCTGCATTTCAAATGTTCAACTCAAGCACTGTTATGCCCAGGTGACTTTAAATTCTGTCTTGCTGTCAAGATGTTAGGTGGGATGCACAAGAGGACTAGCCCCATGTGCTAAATTTCCTTTTGGGAGCAGGCAGTAGAGAGGTGGGGTGTTTCTTCTCAGAAGAGAAGAAAACATACTCCTCTAGAAGAAAATTGCTTTTACTCAAGAAAATGCTCTAGAGAGAGTCTCCTGAATGTCCGCTTTGTCTTAGCTAAGGGAATATTTAAAGAGCAAAGTTGTTATTACATTTCTTTTTCACAAAGTTCCCGAATATTGCTTTGAGTTACATAGTCATTATAGCAATTACCAGTTGGCTACTATTTACTCAGCATCTCTCTCTATGTAGAATAATAGTTGAAGAGTGTTTTGCAGTTATATATTAGTTAAACTTCCAAATGGCCCTGGGAGTGTGGTTAGTATTACTGCACACCTGGGAATACTGAAAAAACGTGAAAAGGAATCGACTTGCCCTGGGCTTCTGCCACAGACACAAAGGACAGAACATAGAAGCAAGTTTCCAGGGGTCCAAACTCACAGGAAAATGTACTATTTTTTTGCAATGCTATGAAAATAAAATCAGAAATATAAAGTTTAAAAAATTCCTACAGTTCAGGGTGGAGTAAATGAATAAACAAAAGGGTCTTTCTAATATTGACTTTCTCTTCCTAGTATCATTTTCCTCCCCTTTAGTGGTGTTATTCCCCATAGCCTGAGTCTCTTCCTGCATTCTTGTTGCATCCCTAGAGTTCTTGAATCCATTTATTTCCCATCTGTTGAATTCTGAAATAACAAGAATACATCCCTAAAACGTCAGCTCCTAACCATTGTACTTCTAAACACTCTGAGCATTCTAAGAAGTCCCAGGAGTGGCTTAGTAGGAAATAAAGAATAGAGTAAGTTAGTCAGAGATAAGCCCGGGGGTGGGGGTGGGGCATTTAAAAGAGGGAAGGGGTAGAGAGTGGCCAACACTGTAAGGATGAGAGAGCTAGAAAAATACCATGTAGCAGGGTTGAGCAAGTCATGCTCCTAATTAATCCAAAGATCTGTCCTCTCCCATGAACCATGTTGTCAGTGTGCCCTGGAAATTCCTCTTGGGTTATCCTGGCTACTATCTTCTCTTGCTTATTTACTGTTTCATTTTCAGGGGTGGCTTTTATGGTGAATCCTTCCTTCATAGATTTGACCTAGTGGGTGTATCATGCTCTACCTTATCATAAAGGATTCCTCATTCCTTCCTTCAAGTCTGCCTTGGATATGCCATTGGCCTGGGCAGTGAATACCCAAGATCAATTAAAAGCAAAGATGAGGTCAATTATCTAGAATGAACAGATAATCGAGAGAAGAAAATCACCTTTATCCATACTGTACTCTCTTCCCCAGAATTACTTTGAAATGATTCCCATGAAATCAGTAAAAGATAAAAAACACAGTGGGTATTGTAAATAGATTTCAAAATATAGTTATGTAAAAATAAATGACAATTAATGCCTATCTTCTTATAAAAAGAGTAACTGTGGGGTTTTAAGAAAAAGTATTTTGTAGTATAATGGCTAAATTGCATTTACATCCAGCACCCTTTCCCCCTTATTGCTAAAAGTTACCTTTCTTTAATTGCAGACTAGTTTAGCATCTTAACAGTAATGGGCATGTTTTTAAAAGATTATTTCCAAAAGTGCATTCTTTATTCCAGGGAGATTCTGTAATAGATACCAGCATTTTAGTAATGATACCAGCAATCTGTAAGCTATTACAATTTTCTTTAGAGTAACTTAATCTTCTTATTGTTTTGTATGTCTGGAATTTTAATAGTGTTTTTAATTTGGAAAAGGAAGTATATAACATATTACTAATTACATGTGAATATGAACTAAAGCACACAACCACTGAGCTCAATTCTTAAAAGCAAACATATTTAAAAGTACTTAACCTAGTGTAGGAAAAGTCACAAAGAAATTAAAGAATGCCACATAGGGATAACAACAGCTTTCATGGAATAACACAGTGAGGGTCTGCATTTTTAGGATAGTTAATATATTTTAGTTCACAGCTTACAAAAAGCTAGGAGGAATAGAAATGCTCCTTTCCAAGTGCAATTAATAAATTTTTTTCAAGAGATGAAGGTACAAACAATTAAACAATAATGTGAATGCTTTGAAAAATCACACTTTTCCCTTGATAACTCCATTTTCCAAGCATCTCCAGGAATTTACAATCTTAATCAATAATCCTGGTGACCCTTAATGATTCAACTGGCTTGGTGATAATACTAGGTTGCAAGAAAAGCCTAACATCTTTTTCTGGGTCAAAAGGCCAGGCAAATCAGGTCAGGGAAGTAAAGATGCCCTGACTGTCTTTGGACCTCACTTATCTGCTGACTGGATGAACATAGAGGTGATTGTTTTTCTTAAAAAATGAAAGTATTCATGTAAAATATTTTGATTTTTAAATGCTTAGAAGAAATCATTTAATGTTGGAATCTAGACTTGTATTGTCATGGACAATTTCAAAACTATGATGATAAACATTCCAGGTTCTCTTCTCTTCATGGAGCTGATAGAGATGTGCTTGGTGAACCAATTTAGAGGGCTTTAATGCTCTTTTTAAAATCTAGCTTTTACGTTAAACAAACCAGTTTGCTATTTTGAAAGAAGTTATAATCTACTTAAAACTGTCATTCTCTGTTTCTGACTTACAATTAGATGATATTTCCAAAATGTCAGACCGAGATTCTGCTTCTACCATCACCATAATAAAATGTGACAGCCAAGATATTATATCAATACCTTTTCCATAATTAGCAATAAGGATCCTGCCAAGGGTTAACTAGAAAAGTTTCATAAACGTTTTTCTACAAATGGTCCTGAAGGCAGTATTATGCTTTTAAAATCTGCTAATGTAGCAAAGATTGGTGACAACCAGGAGACAAATCTATGAGCCAAACTGTTTGGAGAGAATAGTTTTGTAGTGTATGATGTATGTTATGTAAATGAGCTTATTAGGACTCTCATCTATTTTATTATTGGTGACCAATTTAATAGAGGCATTTAAAAAACAATATTTCTGCCTGACTCCTAGAAATGAAGAAGATACATTGATATAATTGAGAGCAAATGATTGCATGTCGCGCCATTTAATCATGTCATTTTTCAATTGCTATTTTTTGCACTTCACTGCATGCTTATAGAATATTTAGCTACAATATAGATTAAATTCCAGTGTTTGCTACTGAGCTGAGTTCCTATGTTGGCGGACATTGTCTTTTAAGTTTGGAATCAGTTAAAATACCCAGATGTCATTTGCCCGTATTTTCTTTAAAATATACAAGCCATAATTCATATCCCATTTGAGATATTTAATGTTTTTTCTGTTTTGAAGAATTTCTTCTTTGCAATTCCAATATGGAAATTCTTATTTGAAATATTTATACACTAGGTATAGCTAAGTTAGGCACATAATTGCCTTGAGAATGGAGCTTTCAGGTCCCGAAGAGCTGCTGAACCCTTGCTGGACACTTTGACAATCATTCACCAAATAAACGTTTCCTACCTTTGTTCATTATCTTCCTTATTATTAATGCCATTTACATCTTAGGAAAGAGACAACCTCCAACTATATTTTAGAATGTGAGGTCCATAAAGATAGATATTTCTATTTTGTTCACTAATATAGAGCTTGAACACTTAAAATAATGTCTGGCAAAATAGGTGTTCAATATTGGTTCAAGGAATGAACGAATGTTTTTCTATCTCTAATATCGTAACCAAATATTGCATAGATTACTGATTCTATTGGTAGGAGACTGGCCCTCTGAATGTTGTGCAGAAAGAGGTTTCTGGCTCTCATATCAATAGCTTTATGGCTGCGACCACTTTGGTTAGAAGTCAGGGCGGCGATAGTCTGAAAATATAGAAATCTTACAAGCTTCTTCAGCTCTCTTTGGAAAGGCCATGTAACATAGTGTTTTTGCATATTGGTTCTGGATTCAGGCTCCTGGGTTTAAACCTGCCTTTGCTGCTTATTAGCTTTGTGACCTCAGGTCAGTTACTCAACCTCTCTGTGTCTCCATTTTCTCATTTTTAAAATAGGTAGACAAGAATAACATATATTTCTTCGAGTTGTTATAAGGATTAACTAAGTTGATACGTATAAAGGACCTAAAATACTGTATGGTACACAGAAATTCACAAAAAATATTACTTGTTAATATAACTTGTAATGAGGAATAACTAAGAAAATACTACTAAGAATAGTGCCTTATCGTATATCACTCTGTTATTAACACCTTGCATTAGTGTGACACATGTGTTACAATTCATAAAAGAACGTTTTTATAATTGTACGATGTTTTTTTCTGTAAGCCTATAAATTCTCTGATAAAAATAGTGCTCTAATAATTAGTAAGACACAATGATTGTTGGCTATTATTTTACAATCAAATGAATCTTGGTAAAGTATTTAAAAGGACATAATGCTGTTTTTATTTTGTACTGGTTAGGATACATATTGTCAACTCAAAATGATCTTTGGTAAAGTATGTGAAGTAAATTTCACATGTCAGGTCTCTCATTTTTGTACTGACACCGAAAACACAAAAAATTACAGTTTCATTAGATATGTGTGATTATATATGAAACTCTTGACTGCAATAATTAGATTTAATTAACATTCTTCATTTTTCCACATTTGCTTCGCCTCCTCTTCCAGAGCCATATTCTTATGTGTATACTTTTCTGTTTATGTTTTATGATATTTCTAGAAGTAGGGCAGCTATATTAAAAATTGCACCGCATTATTTTTATCATGTCAGAATGTCTGCTCTGTTGACTGAGATTTATAGATTTGCAGTTATAATTCTATCTCAGGAAATTTTATAGTCGTTACTTTTCCTTAAAAAGGCTCTAAGTTTGCATTTCTAAATGTATTCATCCATGTATTGACCCACGGTTGCAGGACCATCGTGATTAGATGGTATTAGTAATATCATAGGACCAGTTGTTGTGATACGCTCTAGCAGAATGGTACATTCTTAGATTACAAAATTAATTATGTATTTAATAATATATATCTGGCCTTACTAAAAGTTTATTTTAATGACAGCTTTATTGAGATATGATTCATCAACATGAAAATTACCCTTGTACAGTATACGATTCAGCAGTTTTTAGTAGACTCACAGAGTTGTGTAACCATCATTTCAATAGAATTCCAGAACATTTTCATCACTCCTAAGGAAACCTCATACTCATTAGCAGTCACTTTCCATTCCCTGCTCATCTCAGCCCCTGGCAACCACTAATCTACTTTCTGTTTCTATGGGTTTTCCTATTCTGGACATTTCACATAAATGCAATCATACAATGCAATCATACAATACCTTTTGGGTCTGACTTCTTTTACTTAGTATAAAGTTTTCAAGGTTCATCCATGTTATAGCATGTATGAATACTTCATTCCTTTTTCTTGCTGAATAATAATCCATATATGGATATACCACTTTTTGTTTATCCATTAATCGGTCGATGGCTGTTTGGGTTGTTTCTACTTTGGGCCATTATGAGCAATGCTGCTATGAATATGTATGTGCAGGTATAGGTGTGGATATATGTTTTCAATTCTTAGGTATATACCTAGGAGTGATATTACTAGGTCATATGGTAAGTCTATGTTTAACTTTTTTTTTTTTAAAGATTTATTTATTTTATTACATATCTCCCCTCCCCCCCCCCACTGCGGCAACGCGCCGAGACTGGTCACACTGCGCAGGCACGGCTTTTCCCGCTTGTGGGCGGCTTCTGCTTCCATCCACGGCCGGCTCTGCTTCAGTTTGCGGGTGGCTGGTTGCGCTCCATTCGCGGGCGACCTGCCATGCCCGTGGCGGCTTTTGCCCTGTCCGTGGCAGCTTTTTGCCCTGCCCACGGCGGCTCTGGGCCACCCATGGCGGCTTGCCATTCTCAAGGCGGTCTGCCCGCTAGGAGAGGTCCCGGGGAACCGAACCCGGGGCCTCCCATGTGGTATGCC